>JABWDL010000245.1:0-25284 GCA_015343265.1 Pao palembangensis | reverse complement strand
GTGACCTCAGGATCGGGTCTTTGCAGATGATGTGGTCCTGTTGGCTCCATCGGCGCGTGGCTGCTAACTCTCGCTGGATCAGTTCGCAATTGAGTGCGAAGCAACCAGGATGAGAATCAGCGCCTCCAAAACTGAGGCCATGGGTCTCAAGCCAGAAAAAAGTGGAGTGCCTTTTCAGGGTCGGAAGAGAGAAGTCTGGGCTTCCTTGCTTAGGTTGCTGCAGAGACCCAACCCTAGATAAGCGGAAGAAAATGGATGGATGGATGTTTCAGGGACAGGTGGAGTGCACTAAATATGGCATCCTCTGTGGCACGGTTAGGGTGCCAGGCAAATTGGAGTGGGTCGAGTGAGGTGGGTCGAGTGGAGTACGATTCTTGATCAGCCTTTTGAAACACTTCATTATTCTTAAACCCTTTCTTAAAACCAGTGACTGTCTCTGCAGCCCTGAGGATTCCCGGTAGGCTGTTCCACAGACGTGGACCATTATAACAAAAGGCAGCCTCACCATAGGATTTTGTTTTGACTTGGGGGATGAATAAAAGGCAAGTGCCAGAGGACCTCCAGGGTCTGCAATGTTCACGTGATAAAAGTAGATCATGTAAATAAGAAGCACCTAGACCAGGGGTCGGGAACCTTTGTAGCTGAGAGAGCCAAAAAAGTCACATTTTTTAAAATGTATTTCCATGAGAGCCATACAATAGTTTTTAACTCTAAATGTGTACATTTTTAAACAAGACCGACAATTTTAGAGTCTAAGAGGTCTCTGAATTTATTTTTGTTCTTAATAATGTTGTTACACTGAAGCTATCCAATACATAAAATACTTCTTACCATCAATGCCACTTCTGGTGCTGCGTGGCTTTGCTGATGCTTTATATTCTGCTTGATATGCGGTGAATTTGAGCTTCATGCAGACGTTGGGTGAATGTTTGGGCAAACTCGAAATAAAAATACGTTGACACATTTATCAATGAAGAGTTTAAATTATCTTAAACGGACTTACATGTTTTGTTGTGGGCGGTAGTGCACATTTTTTTTTTTTTTTTTACTGTGCGCTCCAATGCGGTTACACATTTCCACATTTCTCTTCTGGACTTTTGGCTCATGTGTCCGTGAGCTGTGAAGCTCCTACCATAGTCCTGTAATGACTGCGCAGCTACACAAGCATTGGCATTAATCAATCTGGAAATGAGCAGATGATACGATCAAATCTCACTTCAGGTCTGACCTCATGGACTTAAGTCAGTGTGGATTTGTGGTGCAGCCTAGCAAAATCTGAAAATAATGACAGAGCAGCAGCGTCAGGGCTGCAACACGTAAGCTCGCCCACGACAACGCTGTTCTGCTCCGCTGTAATCATTCTAACATTTAAGGGCTTAACATGTTTAAATTATTTTTACCACTGATATCTGTAATGTTTTACTATTATTCATTACTTATTATGTTAAGAAATGTCAGATTTATCTGAGAGCCAGATGCAGTCATCAAAAGAGCCACATCTGGCTCGCGAGCCATAGGTTCCCGACCCCTGACCTAGACAATGAAGACAATTAAAAACTAATAAAAGAACCTTAAAATCAATCCTGAAACGCATGAGGAGAAAATGCAGAGATTTTAAGACCAGTGTAATGTGAGTCTGCCTCCTGGTCTTCATCAGCACTCGAGCAGCTGATTTTTGAAGTAGCTGGAGGCTAGAAATGGTCATTTTGGGAAGGCCAGAAAGCAGGGCATTACAGTAATCTAAATGACTAGAGATAAAAGCATGCATTAGGACCTCCTTGTTGGCTTGAGAGAGAAACGGGTGGACTCTGGCTATAAGGATCTGAGCTGTTCACTGAGTCTTTCTTATTTGTTTGATTGTTGGTCTAGGGCTAGAATTTTCTCTATGTGTGTGAGAGGTCTTGGGTTCAAATCCTGGATGACCCCAGCTATGTGAGATTGATTCTCTGAATATGCAGCTACCACCTGTCAGGCCTGGAATAGGGGAGAAAGAGACTCGCCCACCAACCTTTGTTTAAGCTGAGATTTCAAACGATTTCTGGGTGAAAACTTATTGTAGGTCTACTGACTATAATCACGTGCTATTTTGACCTTATCTGCCTAGACGTGAATCTTTAAGAACTTTGTTTCATAATTTACTTGGTGGAGGGGTTTGCGTGTCCCTATGATCCTTGGAGCTCAGTTGTCTGGGGCTTTATGCCCCTGGTAGGGCCTCCCATGGCAAACAGGTCCAAGGTGAGGGACCAGACAAAGTGCAGCCCACAAAACCCCTTATGATGAGTGAGAAGTTTGGTCTTGAGTCTCCCTTGCCCGGACGCGGGTCACCGGGGCCCCCTCCTGGAGCCAGGCCTGGGGGTGGGGCACGCTGGCGAGCGCCTGGTGGCCGGGCCTTTGCCCATGGGGCCCGGCCGGGCATAGCCCGAAGGAATGACATGGGACCCTCTTCCAGTGGGCTCACCACCTGCAGGAGGGGCCAAAGGGGTCGGGTGCTGTGTGAGTTGGGTGGCGGCCGAAGGCGGGGACCTTGGCGGTCCGATCCCCGGCTGCAGAAGCTAGCTCTAGGGACGTGGAATGTCACCTCTCTGATGGGGAAGGAGCCTGAGCTGGTGCGTGAGGTCGAGAAGTTCCGACTAGATATAGTCGGCCTCACCTCAACGCATAGCAAGGGCTCTGGAACCAGCCTTCTCGAGAGGGGTTGGACTCTCTTCTACTCTGGAGTTGCCAACGGGGAGAGGCGGCGGGCAGGAGTGGCGATTCTTGTCGCCCCCCCGGCTTAGTGCCTGTATATTGGAGTTTACCCCGGTGGTCGAGAGGGTAGCCTCCCTCCGCCTTCGGGTGGGGGGACGGATCCTGACTGTTGTTTGTGCCTATGGCCCCAACAGCAGTTCAGCGTATCCACCCTTTTTGGACTCCCTAGAGGGAGTACTGGAGAGTGCTCCTTCTGGGGGCTCCCTCGTCCTCCTGGGTGACTTCAATGCTCACGTCAGCAGTGACAGTGAGACCTGGAGGGGCGTGATTGGGAGGAATGGCCCCCCTGATCTGAACCCGAGTGGTGTTTTGTTGTTGGACTTCTGTGCTCGGCACAGATTGTCCATAATGAACACCATGTTCAGACATAAGGGTGTCCATATGTGCACTTGGCACCAGGACACCCTGGGCCGCAGTTCGATGATCGACTTTGTAGTCGTGTCCTCGGACTTGCGGCCGTATGTTCTGGACACTCGGGTGAAGAGAGGGGCGGAGCTGTCAACTGATCACCACCTGGTGGTGAGTTGGCTTCGTTGGTGGGGGAGGATGCCGGACAGGACCGGCAGGCCCAAACGTATTGTGAGGGTCTGCTGGGAACGCCTGGCAGAATCTCCTGTCAGGTGGAGCTTCAACTCCCACCTCCGGGAGAGCTTCACCCATGTCCCGGAGGAGGTGGGGGACATTGAGTCCGAGTGGACCTTGTTCTGTGCCTCCATTGTTGAGGCGGCTGTCCGGTGCTGTGGCCGCAAAGTGGTCGGTGCCTGTCGTGGCGGCAATACCCGAACCCGCTGGTGGACACCGGTGGTGAGGGATGCCGTCAAGCTAAAGAAGGAGTCGTACCGGGCCTTTTTGGCCTGTGGGACTCCCGAGGCAGCAGACGGGTACCGGCGAGCCAAGCGGGGTGCAGCTGCGGTGGTCGCCGAGGCAAAGATCCGGGCGTGGGAGGAGTTCGGGGAGGCCATGGAAAACGACTTCCGGACGGCTTCGAAAAGGTTCTGGACCACCATCCGGCGCCTGAGGAGGGGGAAGCAGTGCATTGTCAACACTGTATACGGTGGGGATGGTGTGCTGCTGACCTCAACTCGGGACGTTGTGGATCGGTGGAAGGAATACTTCGAAGACCTTCTCAATCACACCAACACGCCTTCCAGTGAGGAAGCAGGGCCTGGGGAATCGGAGGCGGGTTCTCTTATCTCCGGGGTCGAAGTAGCCGAGGTTGTTGAGAAACTCCTCGGTGGCAGGGCCCCGGGGGTGGATGAGATCCGTCCGGAGTTCCTTCGGGCTCTGGACGTTGTAGGGCTGTCATGGTTGACACGACTCTGCAACGTAGCGTGGACATCGGGGGAGGTACCACTGGATTGGCAGACCGGGGTGGTGGTCCCTCTTTTTAAGAAGGGGGACCGGAGGGTGTGTTCCAACTATAGGGGGATCACACTCCTCAGCCTCCCTGGGAAGGTCTATTCAGGGGTACTGGAGAGGAGGGTCCGCCGGATAGTCGAACCTCGGATTCAGGAGGAGCAGTGTGGTTTTCGTCCTGGACGTGGAACTGTGAACCAGCTCTACACCCTCGGCAGGGTCCTAGAGGGTGCGTGGGAGTTTGCCCAACCAGTCTACATGTGTTTTGTGGATCTGGAGAAGGCATTCGACCGCATGCCTCGGGGAATCCTGTGGGGGGTTCTCCGGGAGTATGGGGTGTCGGGCCCCCTGATACGGGCCGTCCGCTCCCTGTATGACCGGTGTCAGAGTTTGGGCCGCATCGCTGGTAGTAAGTCGAACTCGTTTCCGGTGAGGGTTGGACTCCGCCAGGGCTGCCCTTTGTCACCGATTCTGTTTATAACTTTTATGGACAGAATTTCTAGGCGCAGCCGTGGTGTTGAGGGGGTCCGGTTTGGTGGCCTCAGGATCGGGTCTCTGCTTTTTGCAGATGATGTGGTCCTGTTGGCTTCATCAGTCCGTGACCTCCAGCTCTCGCTGGATCGGTTCGCAACCGAGTGCGAAGCGTCCGGGATGAAGATCAGCTCCTCCAAGTCTGAGGCCATGGTTCTCAGCCGGAAAAAGGTGGAGTGCCTTCTCCGGGTCGGGGAGGAGATCCTCCCCCAAGTGGAGGAGTTCAAGTACCTTGGGGTCTTGTTCGCGAGTGGGGGAAGAATGGAGCGGGAGATCGACAGGCGGATCGGTGCGGCGTCTGCAGTAATGCGGACTCTGCACCGGTCCGTTGTGGTGAAGAGAGAGCTGAGCCGAAAGGCGAAGCTCTCGATTTACCAGTCGATCTTCGTTCCTACCCTCACCTATGGTCATGAGCTTTGGGTAGTGACCGAAAGAACAAGATCGCGGGTACAAGCGGCCGAAATGAGTTTCCTCCGCAGGGTGGCTGGGCTCTCCCTTAGAGATAGGGTGAGAAGCTCTGCCATCCGGGAGGAGCTCGGTGCAGAGCCGCTGCTCCTCCGCATTGAGAGGAGTCAGATGAGGTGGCTCGGGCACCTAGTGAGGATGCCTCCCGGACGCCTCCCTGGTGAGGTGTTCAGGGCACGTCCCTCCGGTAGGAGACCCCCGGGAAGACCCAGGACACGCTGGAGGGACTATGTCTCTCGGCTGGCCTGGGAGCGCCTCGGGATACCCCCGGAAGAGCTGGACGAAGTAGCTGGGGAGAGGGAAGTCTGGGCTTCCCTGCTTAGGCTGCTGCCCCCGCGACCCGACCCCGGATAAGCGGAAGAAGATGGATGGATGGAATTTACTTTATATGATAATTGAGAGGTAAAGATCCCTTTTTGAGGATTTAATCCTAATTCTTGAAACATTTGAGCTCTGTTCTTTTGTTTTCATCTAAGTTTCCAAGGTGCTGCCCACAGCACCTTTTATGAGTGCAATGTAATAATAATAATAATAATAATAAATTAAAGAACAACTGCTGAATACCTTCTGAATACAACCCAGGGTCGAGGGCAGGAGGCAGAGTCGCTGTTGTCAGGAAACACTGTCCCACACAGGTTTGCAGCAGCGCCTGCTTGGCTCACCAGGGGGCCGTGTGGTCCGGATCCCCGCTGAGGACAGACGCACCTGCGGCGAATCAGCCATCAGCAGGTCTACTTATGGACCAGCCACCAGTTCTCCGGCATTTGATCATTGCATCAACTTGTGAGAGATATCTCGAACCTTTGTTTCACAGTTGGATTAATGCTGGAAGTTTTCCCTTTCAGGCCGATCCTCTCCTTCCCCTCAGAAGATCGTCTCGCCGCTCTCCTGGAAGCTAGAACCTTCTGATGAACTTTCCACAGAGGAATTTACCTGCACAGACACCGGACTACTGTGTGTTCTTTTTCTGTTGCATCTCATCCTCCCCATTCGGAGCGTCTTTGTTTATTATCACCTGGAAGTTCCAAATTAAAGGGAGTATTTTTCCTGAAACCGCCTTGCCGTTTTACATTTGGGTCCTCACGCACCTGAAATCCTAACAGCTGTCTTACACGCTTCTCTGCTGCTTCTGTAAAACTGCCGCCCTCCAATAAAAATAAAAATAATAAAACTAAAAACGCTCACAGTAACAATAAGTTTAATAATACAATAGAAGTAGTGTCAGTACCTCGTCCTCCCATAGTTCATCTAGTAAATAAGTCAAGAGGTGTTAATAATAATAACCTTATAAAAATACACAGCAGTAAACACTCAGAAACAAATAAAACAGTTAGATATGGTCTGTTGAACATACGATCTCTACGGTCTAAATCTCTTCTAGTTAATGATTTAATAACAGATCATCTGTATGATATTTTCTTTCTCACGGAGACTTGGTTGCAGGATGAAGAATATGTTAGTTTAAATGAAGCAACTCCATCAAGTCATATTAACTATCATGTTCCTCGAAGTGCAGGCAGAGGAGGTGGAGTGGCAGCAATCTACCGCTCCAGCCTTCAAGTCAATCCCAAACCTAAAGCTACCTGTAGCTCTTTTGAAAGTCTCACTCTCAGCCTCTCTCACCACAATTGGAAGTCAGAAAAGCCAGTTTTATTAGTTGTGGTGTATCGGCCGCCTGCAGCTGCTTACACACAGTTCCTGGCTGAGTTTTCAGATTTCCTGTCTAGTTTAGTGGTCAGTACAGATAAAGTCATTATAGTGGGTGATTTTAACATCCATATGGATGATGATACTGACAGTCTTAAGACGGCGTTTAACTCACTGATGGATGCAATAGGTTTTTCTCAGTTAGTAAATGAACCAACGCACTGTCATAATCACACTCTGGATCTGGTTCTCACCTATGGTCTAGAAACTGAGAACCTGGTAGTTGTTCCCCAAAACCCCCTCCTCTCAGACCACTCACTTATAACCTTTGACTTCACTCTAGCAGACCGAGCAGCACATGACAGGAAGGTTTACTACAGCAGGTGTCTCTCTGAAGATACTAGAGACAGATTTGTAGCTGAAATTGCAGCGGTGCCCCCTCTAGCGCCTCCTACTGGTGCAACAGATCATTCTGATCTAAATGTTACTCCTGCAGATATTGACTGCTTTGTCAATGTCACTGCAGCCACACTGCGTATAGTTTTAGATTCGGTTGCCCCACTGAAGAGATGGTTCACACACCATAGAAGACTGGCTCCGTGTTATAACACACATATCCGAACTCTTAAGCAGGCATCAAGACGGATGGAGAGGAAGTGGTACTCAGCCAGATCAGCTGATTCCCAAAGCGCCTGGAAAGACAGCTTACTAACATATAAGAAGGCCCTCCGTAAAGCCAGAACAGCTTACTACACTTCATTAATAGATGTAAATAAGAACAACCTGCGTTTTCTGTTTAACACCATAGCCAGGTTGACAAAGAGTCACAGCTCGGTTGAGCCTTCTATTCCTGCAGCTCTTAGCAGTGAAGACTTTATGAGTTTCTTCACCAATAAAATCACTAACATTAGAGAAAAGATCGATCAAGGTCGCTCCATGACAACTGATGAGCTGCCCTTGTTAGCAACCCCATCTAGTCCTGATCCACCTCTGGACAGCTTCCTGCCCATAGATCTCCCTGAGCTGACCTCCAGCATTAATGGATCTAAACCAACCACATGTCTCCTGGACCCCATCCCAACTAAGCTTTTCAAGGATGTCTTTCCTCTGATTGGGGCGTCAGTATTAGATCAGATCAATCTATCTTTGACTACAGGTTATGTACCTCAGGCGTTTAAAACTGCTGTTATCAGACCTTTACTTAAAAAACCTTCACTTGACCTTAGCAAATTATAGACCGATATCCAACCTCCCATTCATCTCTAAGATACTTGAGAGGCTGGTTGTTAGTCAGCTAACCGATCACCTAAACAGGAATAGTCTATTTGAAGTGTTTCAGTCTGGTTTCAGAGCTCATCACAGCACAGAAACAGCACTGGTTAAAGTCACTAATGACCTCCTCATGGCATCAGACTGTGGACTTATTTCCGTACTGGTTTTACTGGACCTCAGTGCTGCCTTTGATACTGTAGATCACAGCATTTTATTACAAAGGCTACAACATGAGATTAGGATCACAGGGACAGCTCTAGACTGGTTTAAATCTTATCTATCAGATCGATTTCCTTTTGTTCATGTTAATGATGTTTCCTCTGAGTGTACAAAGGTTCATCATGGTGTTCCACAGGGTTCAGTGCTTGGGCCAATCCTGTTCACTCTTTACATGCTCCCTCTAGGGAATATAATTCAGAAACACGGCATAAATTTTCATTGCTATGCCAACGATACGCAGTTGTATCTATCCATGAAATCTGATGAAACAGAGCCATTAGCCAGACTCCAGGCATGTCTCAAAGACATAAAAGACTGGATGACCTCCAATTTCCTTCTATTAAACTCAGACAAAACTGAAGTCATTGTTCTTGGAGCTAAACATCTGAGGACTAGATTACCAGATAGCATTCTCTCTTTGGATGGCATTACTTTGTCCTCCAGTACGGCTGCAAGGAACCTGGGAGTTATCTTTGACCAGGACATGTCACTTCTCCCTCATATTAAACAGGTTTCTAGGACCGCTTTCTTTCACCTCCGTAATATTTCCAAGATCAGGAGCATCCTGTCACAGAGTGATGCTGAAAAACTGGTCCATGCTTTTGTTACCTCTAGACTGGACTACTGCAACTCATTACTGTCAGGATGTCCAAATTATTCCATTAAAAACCTTCAGCTGATACAGAACGCTGCAGCCAGAGTTCTGACAGAAATCAGCACCAGGGAGCATATCTCTCCAGTTTTAGCTTCTCTTCACTGGCTTTCAGTGAAATTTAGAATAGACTTTAAGATTCTCCTTCTAACATATAAAGCTCTAAATGGACTATCTCCATCATACCTGCAGGATCTCATAGTTCTGTATATACCTAAAAGAACACTTAGATCACAGAGTGCAGGTTTACTTGTAGTTCCTAGAATTCATCAAAGCAGACTGGGAGGACGAGCTTTTAGCTATCGGGCAGCTTTACTGTGGAACCAGTTACCAACCTGGGTCCAAGAGGCAGACACCACGTCTGCCTTTAAGATCAAACTTAAAACCTTTCTGTTCAGTAAAGCATATAGCTAGCCTCAAACAAAGTGTGTAGGGCTGACAGATCTAGTTTAGTCAGTTTTCACAGTTACAGCTAGAATAGGTTCATCAGACTCTTATTCTTCAATTTTTAGCACAGCTATGCTGCTATAGGCCTACGCTGCTGGGGACAAACACATGATCCACTGAGCAGTTCCCCACTTCCTCAACACCAACCACTCCCTCACATCCTCTCCTCCTTTTCTTCTTCTTTCTCCTCCTTTTATTTTCACCGGGATTATCTGGGTCCAGTCTTCCTTGCCGTTCTGTGTGTCTCCCCCCCCTTCTCTCTCTCTCTCTCTCTCTCTCTTTCTCTCTCTCTTTGCAGGTCTTCCATCTCCAGGCCTTCATGCTGCACGGACCTTGGCCTATGGCAAACTCAGGGTCCGCTGTCGGCACCTGCCTATACTGTTCATCTCTTTATAACAACCTGCTATGCTGTATTATGTGTATATATGTCTGATATGTTTGTATTTCTATGATTGTATTTTGTCTGTATTTCTTTGGTTTTATGATTGTATCTGTTCTCCCTGTCTCTCTCTCTCTTTATTCTCTCTGTCCTGTCTCCCTCTTTTATTCCTCCTTTACCCAGCCAACTTTCAGCAGGATGGTTCCCCCTTGTAAGCCTGGTCCTGCTCAAGGTTTCTTCCTGTTAAAAGGGAGTTTTTCCCTGCCACTGTGCTTACCTGGGGGTTCAGGCTCTGGGTTTCTACCTCTGTAAAGCACTTAGAGACAATTTTATTGTAAAAGGTGCTATATAAATAAAATTGAATTGAATTGAATTGAATTGAATTGAATTGAATAATGATGGTAAACTCAGGGGTCCCATAGTACTCTATCCACTCTGCTCCAGTATAACCATTTTGTCCACTCTATCCCAGTATGACCAGTCCATTTATCCTCACCTTAACTGTGCTATGATGGGGGTGAAGCCATCCCAGCTGCCTTCAGGCTAGAAGTGGCAACACGCTCAACAAGTTTCCAGCTTATCTCAGCGCTAGCAAATATGGGGCTTTTCCACAGACACCTATAACTCAACTGGGCTCCATCCCCGTGGATTGGGGCCTTCTGGTGTGGGGCCAATGTTCTTCACAAAAAGGTACATTTCACAGCACAATATGTTGGCCGGACATCAGCAGCTGCTGTTGTGGTGGACCCAGGGTCTGACGCAGGGGAGGGTGGAGGAATCCTCCGGGTCTGTGGGACGAGGCTGAGACTGCGTCTTACAGTCTTCTCCTGCTGCATTGTCTGTTGGAAAATAACAAATTGAGCAAATACACATGAACATAGAGAATATCCTTACCGGCCTCAACTTCACCAACAATTGTCTACAACTTTTAAGTTCCGGTTATCTGAGAGAGGGGACCCCCACCTGCAGGCCCTCTTTAATGTCTTCCTTTTTCTTTATCAATTTGTACTTGCAGGGTCAAGGGGAGATCACAGCAGTGCTCTGAAGGTTTTACTGGCCTCTCCTCTGCTACCACAACACCTTCCGACGTTTGTCCACAAGGGGGTGAAGCCAAGAATCCTCTGCTTTCCAGCTTAGCACCCTCCACCCTAGGTTTTACCAGGCTGTTGTTGCCAGCCTGTTCTTTGCTGTAGTCTGCTGGGGAGGCAGCATCAGAGCAGCACCACCAACAAACTGATCAGCAAGGCTGGCTCTGTGATTGGCTGGAAACCGGACTCCGTGGAAGCTGTGTTCATGCTTCAGCAGACTCTGAAAAAGTACAAACCAGAACAGTTTACATGATTTGTACATTTAATTTAACAGTACTGAGCCCATGTTTATTTCCATGGTCATCATAATATGTCATTTCATACAATCTGCACAGTCAACTCAAAGTGCACACTCCTGTTAAAGTTCATGTCTGATAGTCACTCTGCTCTTAATTTGCTACTCTGTGATCACTTTAGCCCTTTTTTCTAATATTTAATTTTTTTATCTTTTATAGAAATTATTTACTATAGTTGTGACTTTGTGTTGTTTATTGCTGCTTTCAATTTGCTAATCTGTGATCACTTTAGCCCTTTAATCTAATATTTTATGTTTTATAGATTTTATTTACTATAGTTTAACTTGTTGTGACTTTGTATTGTTTATTGCTGCTGTAGGGAAAATATTTTCCCATGTCTGGGATGAATAAAGTATTTCTGTTCTAGGGGATGGAGGAGTCTGGGACTCCACCACGTGTGGTCAGTTCCGCTGATTAGGACTCATGGGGCAAATGTGCTTAGATTCAGGTGTCACTGGGGTGTGTGTGACCCTTCAAAACCCTCGTTCTACCAGGGACTGCTCTGCTGAAACCAGCACGGGAGGATAATTACTAAAGTAAAGTTTACTGAAAAAAAAAACAAGTAAAAGATCCTCTGAAAAAAATTTCCAAACTTGAACCAGTCTTTAAGGGGAGAATCACAGCGCCAGGAATCCATGAATGAGTTGATCAAAACAGGCCCAAACAACGTAACACAAAAACCCAATTCAATAAAGTGTCACAGCACACAAAAAGAAAACCATCGAATCGACTCTAGTGCAGGGGCCGAAATTCACGTCATGGAGAGGCACTTATCTACAAGGAAAAGTGAAGAGCACCTCACTCCTCCACAGCTCTCTGGGCCCCCCTTTTCCTCTCTGTCAGCTGCCGTGTCGACCCAGCCAGTCGTTGCGCCATACGGGTCCTCCAAAGCTGCCGGTTAAGACGCCTCACAATGTCCTGCAGCTGCCGAATCCCAGACCCAGTCCTTGTTGTCTTTCCATTGCCGACTCGAAGTTCTCGCTTCTCCTCTTATGGACCTCACTCACCAGTGCTTCATCCCCCCACGCCAGGTTTCGGTATGAAATCCACACATTTTTTCTTGAGGCTCCTAGTTTTATATTTGTTTGAGTGTTTTTCACCTGTGTCTGGTTACCTGACCACTCTTGTGTCTATTTAAGCCACGCCCTTTACAGCCTTTTTACAACTGCCTTGTTAGACTCTGGTGAATGGCCCTGTTTGGTATTTTGTTTGCCACTTCCTGCCTGTTTTTGTCTGCCTGATTTTGCCTATCCTCCTGTTTGAGACCTGCTGCTAACATCCAGATTAAAGAGCTTGTTTCCTGGAGTTTTGATACCTTTGTTAAGTCCACGTAAGGTCAAAAGGACATCCACGCAATGATGTCGCACACCACTCCACCACTTACAATTGATTTTGTCTGCAGCCACACACAGGTCCACAAAGGGTTGAGGTGTTTGTGTGGAATGTCAAGGTAGATATGATGGTGCAACCCGTAAGTTCAGTCCAGATTTTTGCCTTTTTCACCCTCACTCTTTTTTTTCTAAAAAGCTCTTCAATGAAAATGTATTTATATAGCGTCTCCTACAAGAAATTCTGACTGGATTTGGGCTTTTATAGGACTGAGTTGCCCTCCCCAGCAATAGTGCAGGGATATCCAAACACAGGACCGTGTGGCTGCAGGTTTTTGTTCCAACCAAGTAACAGCAGAACAGACTTGGCTCATGTCATTAACTGATCTGAGTCTTCAGCTGATTGGTCAAGCTCTGTGTCCTTGGTCAGTTGGAACCATAACCGTGACCTTTTGTGGAATAGCATCCCTGCAATAGTGGAAAGGAAAAACTCCCTTGAAACCGCAATAAACCTTGAGAAGGTGCAGGCTCAAACACCAGGAGACTGCAGTCTCTGTTGCTCAGTCTGCAACAGAGACTGCAGTCTCTGTGTAATTGAACAAGATCTTACAAAAAAAAAAAAAACAAAGCTGAGTTAGTTAACAAGGATGCTAATGAACAAAGACATATTGGGTTTCTTAGAGAACGGGCAACTGCTTTTCTCCCACACCTGTTAGGAGCCTGTTATCACCTGTTCTCTCTCTCTCTCTCTCTCCTGATGTCCATGAAAGATTAACGTTGACACAACACAACATCTCAAGTGGATTTCTGTTGTTCCCTCTAAAAAAGTTAAGGGGAAACACTTCCTGCAACTGTTTATTGACTTGATTAATATTTTTTCAAGGGCAAGGAAAATGAAAACAATCATTGAAAAATGACATGAGTCAATCAAAGTAGCTCTTAAAATGTGTAAGGTACTTTTCAGATCCTACATTAGCCCACACAAACTCAATAAAATGAACAATAAGGTATCTGACCACTATTGGTGTGGGTGTGGAGTGGGTGGTACTCTTGATCACTTGTTATTCACTGCCCAGAGGTGCAAACATTTTTGGTTGAAAATGAAAGATCACGTTTGTCCACTGTTTGACAAAAACCTAGTTATGCCTGGCGCTCTGTCTGCTGGGAGGTAGGACAGAAGGTGGGACCTCAAAAGAAGTCCAGCATTTGTTAGATGTAGCCTTTCAGTTAAACAAATAATACTGATTTGTTAGAATTAAGAAAACTAAAGTGTTCTAAAGCTGACTAAAGGGTTATGTGGAACTTTCCTCCATGGAAAAAGCAGCCTGGGTTCCTCAGGATTTGGGCAGGATTTCCCTGTTTTGCCTGATTCTGCCTATCCTCCTGTGTGTGACCTGCTGCTAACATCCAGATTAAAGAGCTTGTTTCCTGGAGTTTTGATACTTTTGTTTGTCTTTCTTTGGACTTGGTTCCACACTCCTTCAATCTTTTACACAGAGTGGCTTAATTTTGACTCTGCCAATAACTGAGTTCTTCAGAGATCACAAAATGCTGTGTGGAAACATTAAAACTGAAGCAGCCGAGAGGGAGAAAAGAGAGCGATTGCTGCTTCTTCTCCTTCTGAGAGAGAACGAGAGATAAAACAGAAGCAGGCCTGGGAGGAAAGAGAGAAGCTTGGTAGAGCTGAAGCGGAGCAAGAGCGACACCTTTGGGAAAGTTGAAGCAACTCTATCAAAGGAACAGAGAGAGGAAAGGAGACAGTTAAGGGAGGAAATCTTATCTATCAGATCGATTTCATTTTGTTCATGTTAATGATGTTTCCTCTGAGTGTACAAAGGTTCATCACGGTGTTCCACAGGGTTCAGTGCTTGGGCCAATCCTGTTCACTCTTTACATGCTCCCTCTAGGGAATATAATTCAGAAACACGGCATAAATTTTCATTGCTATGCCGACGATATGCAGTTGTATCTATCCATGAAATCTGATGAAACAGAGCCATTAGCCAGACTCCAGGCATGTCTCAAAGACATAAAAGACTGGATGACCTCCAATTTCCTTCTTTTAAACTCAGACAAAACTGAAGTCATTGTTCTTGGAGCTAAACATCTGAGGACTAGATTACCAGATAGCATTCTCTCCTTGGATGGCATTACTTTGTCCTCCAGTACGGCTGCAAGGAACCTGGGAGTTATCTTTGACCAGGACATGTCATTTCTCCCTCATATTAAACAGGTTTCTAGGACCGCTTTCTTTCACCTCCGTAATATTTCCAAGATCAGGAGCATCCTGTCACAAAGTGATGCTGAAAAACTGGTCCATGCTTTTGTTACCTCTAGACTGGACTACTGCAACTCATTACTGTCAGGATGTCCAAATTATTCCATTAAAAACCTGCAGCTGATACAGAACGCTGCAGCCAGAGTATTGACAGGAATCAGCACCAGGGAGCATATCTCTCCAGTTTTAGCTTCTCTTCACTGGCTTCCAGTGAAATTTAGAATAGACTTTAAGATTCTCCTTCTAACATATAAAGCTCTAAATGGACTATCTCCATCATACCTGCAGGATCTCATAGTTCCGTATATACATAAAAGAACACTCAGATCACAGAGTGCAGGTTTACTTGTAGTTCCTAGAATTCATCAAAGCAGACTGGGAGGACGAGCTTTTAGCTATCGGGCAGCTTTACTGTGGAACCAGTTACCAACCAGGGTCCAAGAGGCAGACACCACGTCTGCCTTTAAGATCAAACTTAAAACCTTTCTGTTCAGTAAAGCATATAGCTAGCCTCAAACAAAGTGTGTAGGGCTGACAGATCTAGTTTAGTCAGTTTTCACAGTTATAGCTAGAATAGGCTCATCAGACTCTTATTCTTCAATTTTTAGCACAGCTATGCTGCTATAGGCCTACGCTGCTGGGGACAAACACATGATCCACTGAGCAGTTCCCCACTTCCTCAACACCAACCACTCACTCACGTCCTCTCCTCCTTTTCTTCTTCTTTCTCCTCCTTTTATTTTCACCGGGATTATCTGGGTCCAGTCTTCCTTGTCGTTCTGTGTCTCCCCCCCTTCTCTCTCTCTCTCTCTCTCTCTCTTTGCAGGTTTTCCGTCTCCAGGCCTTCGTGCTGTACGGACTTTTGCCTATGGCAAACTCAGGGTCCGCTGTCGGCACCTGCCTATACTGTTCATCTCTTTATAACAACCTGCTATGCTGTATTATGTGTATATATGTCTGATATGTTTGTATTTCTATGATTGTATTTTGTCTGTATTTCTTTGGTCTTATGATTGTATCTGTTCTCCCTCTCTCTTTATTCTCTCTGTCCTGTCTCCCTCTTTTATTCCTCCTTTACCCAGCCAACTTTCAGCAGGATGGTTCCCCCTTGTAAGCCTGGTCCTGCTCAAGGTTTCTTCCTGTTAAAAGGGAGTTTTTCCCTGCCACTGTGCTTACCTGGGGGTTCAGGCTCTGGGTTTCTACCTCTGTAAAGCACTTAGAGACAATTTTATTGTAAAAGGTGCTATATAAATAAAATTGAATTGAATTGAATTGAAACTCAATGACGTGTCTGAGATAAACTGTCTATGTTGCACCCCTGTTACTGGAATGTTTACGGAGACTGTGAGGAACACACGAAAGGTCAGGGGTTGGGGGGTGGTTGAGCTCCATGTCAGACTTTCCAGTGTTGTGTTTTGGACTGATTCTCTGGTTTGGGCCTCACCTGTTTAAGACCTGTGTTGTTCATCCCAGCCCTGGTTATCGACCTTGTTCTCGGCCTGTTTCTGCTTCTTTCTGTTCCTTGTCTGGTTTTCGGTTTCCTGGTTTTTATACTTGTGTAGATGCTCCCACTTGAAAATACACTATATTCACTATATTCTTGAAAATAACTATATATACAGCTTTCGCTCCGTCTCTGCCCTCTGCAAAAGCACACCAGCTGCATCAGCACGGTGCAGCTTCGACAGAAAGCTGAAAACAAAATCATGTACGACCACGCAGTATTATCACTTTGCAGCTGGAAAAACAGTCAACATTGTAAGCATTGCTTCTGAAATCACTTCCATGCCATGTCTTTTTTATATTATCTGTTAAGGTTTGGGTGCGGTGAGGACCCAAGCACAGACACGAGGCAGGTTTGGAAACAAAAAAAAACAACCCTTTATTGGGTGTACACGAGAGAACGACGGCGCTCCCTCCTTGGGGACGCGGAGAACAAAAGGAAGCTGAAGCTCTGCAGCCAACACAGGAACACAAAACCACAGTGTCCAACGACGCACTGACAGGGACACACCGATACACGCAGTGTCAATGAGGTACAATGAGGCAAAAAGAGTCAAAGAGGCAAAAAGAGTCAAAGAGCCAAAAAGAGTCGAACAGAGTCAAAAGGAGGTAGACAGAGTCAAAAAGAGTCAAAAAGAATCAAAAAGAGGCAAAAAGAGTCAAACAGAGTCAATGATGCAGCAACCGGGACCAGCTGGCAGCCTCCCCTTATCTGCCACTGACGAGGTGATCAGCCACAGGTGCATGGTCCCCGCTGGATCCTGGGGACCCACGCCCTCTGCAGGGGAAAGCAGGGCAACTTGGGTAATTCTTAAAGGGCCGGCAGGCCGGACCCTAACAGTATCCCTGTAAAAAGGATGTGACGCATCATAAATTCTGATATGGGTCAAATTTTCTAAAATGACTGCAAGAGAACCCCCACAAGACCTGGGACCTATTAACCTCAAGGAGGACCCTTTGGCACAGTTGAAAAGTTTTGACAGTTTTCCAGATGTTTTATTTTCTCTTGGTAAATGACTTCCTGTGGGACAGGAAGTCATACATGCATGTTGTGCTCTTTGTGTCTCTGGATTACTGTCATTCTGAGTTTTCAGGGTTTTTTATTAAATTTATTTATTTATCGTATCATTTCAAAGTGGAGGAGTTCAAGTACCTCGGGGTCTTGTTCACGAGTGGGGGAAGAATGGAGCAGGAGATCAACAGGCGGATCGGTGTGGCGTCTGCAGTAATGCGGACTCTGCACCGGTCCATTGCGGTGAAGAGAGAGCTGAGCCAAAAGGCGCAGCTCTTGATTTACCGGTCGATCTTTGTTCCTACCCTCACCTATGGTCATGAGCTTTGGGTAGTGACCAAAAGAACGAGATCGCGGGTACAAGCGGCCAAAATGAGTTTCCTTTGCAGGGTGGCTGGGCTCTCCCTTAGAGATAGGGTGGGAAGCTCTGCCATCCGGCAAGGGCCGGAGTAGAGCCGCTGCTCCTCCGCATTGAGAAGAGCCAGATGAGGTGGCTCGGCAGCTAGTCAGGACGCCTCCCTGGTGAGGTGTTCAGGGCACGTCCTTCTGGTAGGAAGAAGATCCAGGACACGCTGGAGGGACTATGTCTCTCGGCTGGCCTGGGAATGCCTCGGGATCCCCCCGGAAGAGCTGGACAAAGCAGCTGGGGAGAGGGAAGTCTGGGCTTCCCTGCTTAGGCTGCTGCCCCCGCGACCCGACCCCGGATAAGCGGAAGAAGATGGATGGATGGACCTTCCAAGGAGGCTGCAACTTGAACACAGCACCTTCAAACTCCTCGGTCATCCTGACAAGCTCTCTGGGCTGTTTCCTTCTGTTGCAAGTCAGCCTCATGTTCATTGAGGCTGCTTTTTTTTACATTGTTGACTAATATGCACAAGCCAAGCACAATTTGCCAAATGCAAGGATGAAAATGCACTCCGGTTGAATGAAACCACTACATATAATTTTTTTTAGATAGTTTGGAAGGCTCCTTAAAGCAATACTGAAACTACAGTACTGCTAAATGAAGTTCCAAAGTCAGAGAAACAGCTCAGTGGAGTTGTCAGCCTTCCAGTTCAAGTAGGGGATAAAAAATCAATATACAAGATGGACATGTACAAAAACCTCTCTGAAAACATTATGTGGCCCTCATCATTTAAGAGACAATCAAAGCAGCTATGTCTGAAGTGGGATTCAAACCCACGCCTCCTGGGGAGACTGCGACCTTAACGCAGTGCCTTTGACCGCTCGGCCATCCTGACAGGTAAGTGTGAGGGTGGAGCAATGCCCTGGTGTTCAGACCTCACAGAAACAACAATTATCAGAACCAGAGTTCTGTCCAGACTCTCCTGACACCAGATACTCAGTTTTAAAGTATTTTATTCATGTTTGTCTATTCACCACTATTATTTCAGGAGAACTCATACGGATGCAGATACTTGTTAATATTTTCCTTAATATTTGTGTTAGCCAAGTCCAATGTGTTGCATCCCCAAGTTGTAATGTCCACATGCCCACCAGCACATGTCCTTAGAATGGGAGGGAATAATCAGTGTGTTGATGTCCAAAACACACAAAAGGCTTTTAGACATGCCAGCTGCCGAGTTGAGTTTCATACTTTCTTTCCTCCAAAGAAAAGCAACATGTCTTATCTCTTATCTTCCAGGAAACATGTCTTATCATTTTCCTGAGGGACGTTACAGCCGTCATTTCACTCCGTGAACACGGGACATTAGAGGATGAATCTGGTCCAAGGTTGGCAATCAGCACTGTGATCTGGTCTTTAATCACTTGTAGCATGAAGCTAATGTCCGCTCAGAATTGATAACAATTAATAGATTGGATTAGTTATTAGATTGCATGGTTGCAAATTTGGGGGACCACTTCCACACATCAGAGAAAATACATAAACAAATTCTGAATTTTTTCTTTTGTAAAATGTAATTTATCCCTTACCTGAAAACATCAATTCTCATATCTAGTTTTAAATCACTAAGCAGGGAAAAAACTGACAATAAATGACAAATTTATTAACACTGAAATCCTGGGTAACGTAGTCCGGAGGGGAGCCACTCAAATTCAGGGTACAGACTGTGAGAGGAGTCCTGTAGAACTGGAACAGGGCAAGAGTCATTGGGATACCTGATACTTTCCTGAAAACATAAAATTGTTTTGGCTTGTTTATTCCGGCTGAACTGCGAGAAAAGAGATGCTCCAAAAGGAAAATCGTCAAAAGTGCGGTTTAACAGAACGGAATAGTACCTGCCAGAGCTCTGGGTCCAAGACCAGTCACAGATAAAATCAGATCGGATCCTGACGCTTTACATGGTCACGGAGGAAGGCACACAGTATTGTCATTTTTTATATTGTGTACGTAATTACTTGTTAGGGTACACTAAATTCAGCACTGTTCCTTACACAGAATCATGCATTATGCTATTATCCATTTTTGACTCCTTATAATGTTTTTGTTCTCATATTGTGACTACTGCATATGTAATCTTGTCCTGTACCTTTTCATTATAAGCACAGTTATAAAGCATACAAACATTGAATTCCTTAACAATAGCACAGATGTAACATTGTCGCATTCCAACATCATTATCAAATGTCATTCTATTGTAGGGGTCGATGTCTGTGTAGATTCTCAGTCATCCAGGTCATGGTTATCCAAAGTAGATCTCTCTGTGTCAACTGGACTGAAAGGTTTCCTTGAAAACGTTAGTGGGCTATATTTTCAAGCTCTGCCCCAGCAAACTTAGAACTGAAGAAGCTCTCTGGAGAGAGGGCGAAACGTTTTCAAGGAAACCTTTCAGTCCAGTTGACACAGAGAGATCTACTTTGGATATTGTAGGGGTCAGCAACTTTTTTGAAACCAAGAGCTACTTCATGGGTAATGAGCCATGTGATGGGCTACTAGTTTGACACACTTGTCTAACTCAACTATTATCATTGCATCTTTGAAAACTTCTCCACCTTCTTCTTCTTTACTTAAAAATGCGTAGCTCTAAATTAAGCTTCGGTTGCACAGTACTGATTCATTGAACTACGTCAGAGTTCACCTAAACGTCACATGTAATAAACATATTTTTAATTCTAATAAGACATTGTCATTTTCAAATCTAGATAAATGCAAGTGTGATCAAAAATTATATTTTTAGAATAGGCCTGCAGGCGACTCATGTGGTCCTTGTGGGCGACTTGGTGCCCACAGTCACTGCATTGGTGACCCCTGTTCTATTGTGTTCCAGTGCACCTGCATGCTAAGGCCAGTTAGCTCAGATGATCAGAGCGTAGAGCTAATAATGCCAAAGTCATACTAGCCATTTGAGGTATGTCTTGATGTTCCTGGCATGTTTGTGTAGTATGTTATTGTTTTCCAAAATTAGATCTCTCTGTGTCAACTGGACTGAAAGTTTTGCTTGAAAAAGTTTTGCCCTCTCTCCTGAGAGCTTCTTCACTTCTAAGCTTGTTGGGGGCCGAGCTTGAAAATATAGTCCTGTGGACCATCGGCATATTAATGGCCCAGGTGGTTGGCAGGGTCGTTCACCTAGTTTTGGTTGGGGTGCTTCCCCTTTGTCTGTTGGGTCACATGTTAATGAGTCACCAGGTCTCATCAAACGGTGTGAATGTTTGGATTGCTGACGAAAAGAGTGGAGGACTGCATTGTACGTGGGTGACAGAAAGTGCCTTAGTCCACCACCTCTGTTTAAAGATGGTTTTTCTAACTTGATGTGGATGGCTTCCTTGACATACCTCTCAAACCAGCGATCTTCTCTGGCCAGCACACATACTTGACTGTCCTCAGAAGAGTGTCCACTTTCTTTTAGGTGTAGGTGTACTACTGAGTCCTGTCCTGAAGAAGTGCAACATCTGTGATGGGCCATTCGTTTATGGAGGGGCTGTTTGGGGCCAATGTACAGTTCCTTGCATTCCTCCTGGCACTGTACAGCATAGACAACATTGCTTTGTTTGTGTCTTGGTGTCTTGTCCTTTAGGTGGACCAGGTTCTGTCTGAGTGTGTTGGAGGGTTTATAAGTTGTCTGAATACTCGAGCTTTTCTCCAATTTTGAAACTCATTATGTGTGCCTGGTGGCCAAGTGTTAATGTGTTGATTATAGGTTTGATCACCATTTATGCCTTCTAAACATTTTTGTAAGTTGTTTTTTATAAACAACTTACAAAGATGTAAGTTGTAAGTATATTCAGCTTAATTAATTAGGTTTTGAGCTTTTTTTGTTTGATGTTGTTTATAATTTCAGCTCAAACCTTCCCTTTTTTTGGGTTAGGGTTAGGGGTTAGGGTTAGGTAAGAAAATTCCAGAGCCCGGCTGGCAAGATCTGAAACAGAAAATAAATTCTGAGACAGGGGCACAGTCCATCAACCTCAGGAGCCACTCCGTCTCACCCCCCCACAAACACACACCACATTTGGGTATCTGATACACCGCCACTGGGGCTTAACATCAAAGTCAGTGTCCTTAGGGTTAGGATTTAGGGTTAGGGTTGGCCATTCCTTTTAGGGTTAGGGTTAGGATAGTTCATAATCCTTAGGGTTAGGGTTAAGGTGGGTTAGGGTTAGGTAAGTGGAATACACTCAGAGTCTCCCCCGTTAGGGTTGGGGTTAGGGTTAGGTAAGTGGAATACACTCAGAGTCTCCCCCGCGCTGTCCAACGACAACGACAGTTTGTGTAGGAGACAAAGGCAAGGCACTGGCCGGCGCATGTTAGTTCCCATACCATCTCCCACTTGCTAGCATGAACCACATAAGAGTAGAAAAGAGAGAATAAAAGATGGGTGGGGGTTAAATATTTCTTCTGTCTCCGTTGTGGTTCCTTTCCATCAAGGCTCCTCCAATTTTTTAGGGGAGTTCCTCTTCCATGTTTTGGGTCCAGGCAAAGATCCAGGGTCGAGGCCCAGAGGGCTAGGCCAAGGGCAAGACACAGAGGTCAGGATTAGGTTTAGAGTTTAAGGTCAGGGTTAGAGTTATAGTATAGGATAGAATCTTAAGGTTAGGGTTAAAGTTTGGGGTTAGGTTAGGTAGGGTTAGGGTTGGGTTAGGTTAGGGTTAGGGTAGAGGGTTAGGTTAGGGAAAATGAATCCCCCCCATGGACTTAGTCCCGGGGGGAACTAATGCACTGTCCTCCGGAGGGGGCACCCAGCGGGATCCCCCAGCTTCCAAACATTCCACCACCCGAAAGTGGTGGGGGTTCCAAAAATTAGGCTACTTTGCCTTAATTAATGATCAGCCTTAGCGCTATATTTCGGCCGGTATTGGCCTTCTTCAGGCGAGCTGATCAGGTAAGTGTAGCAGGTAAGTGTGGTGCCAGTTTGGCTTCCAAACACCAAATGGCCCTTGTGCTGTGTTTTCCCCTTTTATACTTTGCCACTTTGCATTCAGTTTTTTCCTTTTTCCTTTAGGTTCGCTTTTTTTTAACTAATTTGTCTTAATTTCTTCCTTCCCAATTTAGGTTATATGATGTTGTTTTTCACTTTTTCTGTTACGGTAAGTATTGTGTTATCCAAATAAATTATTAAAACCCTTCCATTTGTGTTTTTGAATGCTTTATTTAGCTTTTAAATGTTGTTTATTTTTTTCTGATATTTCTTCCCTTCCCACCTTTTCACCATTCAACATTTCCCTTTTATACTCTCTCTCCCAACAACCAATCATATTCCTCTCATTTACCTTCTCATACATGTTATTTCTTTGCACTGTAATTGTCTTTTTTTACTTCTTCCCTTTTTCTACTGGGGTTTCTTATTTGACTTTGTCCACATACTGGGGCTTTGTTTCATGACCACAGGCTTTTAATTTAACAAGTATGGAGGTTCCAGATTGGGTTTAGAAATAATTATTTAGGGTTAGAGCAGAAATTGGGGTAAGTTGGTGATAGTATTAGGGTTAGGGTTAGGTCATCCAATTAGGGTTAAATTTAGGATTTAGGTTAAAAAAACTGTCAGTCGGGTCCTCGAAGAGGACCCGATTGAACAGGAAAAGGGGGGGCACAGTCCATCCGCTTCGGCGTCACGTCATCTCCCCGTCCAGAATTCCCCGCCTGGGCTTCCCTCGTTCCCCTGTTAGGGCTCAAAAAGATTAATAGCTCATATTCCAAAGTCCTTAGGGTTAGGATTAATCCTTAGGGTTAGGATTAGTCCTTAGGGTTAGAATATATCCTTAGGGTTAGGGTTAGTCCTTAGGGTTAGAATGTATCCTTAGGGTTAGGGTCAATAATTAGTTACGGTTAGGATACAAAAATTATTGTTGTTTTTCCTACCGTCCCTGAACGTCTCATGGTCCATATCTTTGTCATGTCCATGTTTCCGATGCAAACTCCCACTTTAATTCCACCGGAAAATCCAAGTTCCGTCCTTCATGCTGTTGTCCAAGTTCATTCGCTCCAATCGTCAGTTTAATTGGGAGGATGAAGGTAGGTAACTCCAAGCTCTGCGGAACCATTGGCTTGCCCGATGCTGCGTTCCTGTTGTCCGTCTCCATTTTCACTCCCACATCTACCGTCCTCCAAGGTAAGTGTTGTGGCTGGGGCTGTTCAGCAGGATGTGCTGGAAAGGTGGATTTCCTCTTTGTAGGTGCATCAAACTGTAATCCTGTGGTCATCCGTTGGTTTATCCATGTCCCGGTCTGTATAGCTGAAGTCCTTTTCTGTTTACAGGTTAGATCTCGTATTCGAGGGACCCTGATTGATGGAGTCACATTCTTCTCGTTCCCCGTAATTTCCTGTGTGTGATTTCTGTCACTAGGAATTAAATTTACAGTACGGACGGTGGGTGTAGAATTAAATAGAACCCTAGCTCGCGTTTCTTCCGTTTCACGAACCGGTACACGCTGCTGTTGGTTCCCATTTATCCTCCTATATTTATCTTCCACCATTTGTTCCGTCTGTTGAATCAAATCGGGCGGAAGACGTCTCCCTAAGTTCCCTGTAGCTCTCTTTGCTGCCACCAGGAAAGCGGGTTGCCACTCATCATACGGTAAATCCATAAATAAGGTAAGTTGTTCCTCTATTACTTTAGAATGATGTTCAGACAAAACTTTTATTGTATTGATTTCCCAATTTTGTGCATTCATATGAATTTCTTTTAAAGTGTTTAAGGAAGGTGTGGCCGGTGTGATAATAGTGCTTAAAGTCCGTGTGATGTTTCTAATAAAATATGGAATCTGCTTTGTAATGATCTGAAGGTGGTGTTTCGCTTTGATGATTTTATATAATGCGCTCACCTTCAATTTGAAATGAAATTCCTTTGATTGCTGTATGTTCTGATTTTTAATTTTGTCCCGAGCTCCCATGTTTTCAGCTCCAGGGTCCTGTTGCTGTAACGGTCCATGGTCCTTAAATCCAAATGGGCTGGTTTGTTCTTTGTTGCCTTCTGTGGAACGTGGGGATAACCGGTGTTCATCGCCGCTGTGGTCCTGTCCAACACTCGGTATCCCGTGCCAGCCGTCCTCATCCTTATACGGAACAAACCTTCTGGGAGTTTTTTTCCAAGATGTTTTTTTAATTTTCAAAACCATAACTTCTCCAGTAATAAGTTTGTTCAGTTTTAATTTATTTCTTTGCTGAAAAAAACAAAAAGTAGTAAAAGCTACGTTTCGGTCCTAATAGACCTTCATCAGGCTTACATACATTCGTTTTCAGCGTCAACATCCAGCCCAGCAGAGTAAGTGAGAAGTGAGGATCCCGTATTGCTCTTATATACCATCCGGACCAGGTGGCGTTCATCTCCTAAATTATTTGCCCTCAACTAGGGGGCGTGATTTAACAATATCATTTCTAATCCGGTTAATATGTTAATTTAGCAAGAATTCCTCATCTCCTTCTCCACTGGGTATGACCGACCGTACAGCATTCAATAAACATTTGTAAGTAAAACAGGCTTATGTTTACCACAATGAAATTATTAACCTGACAAAATGCATTTTTCTTTTTCCATAATATTATTGCATTTAACTGTAACAGATGTTATGTGTGTAATTCCCTTTATCCCCAAAGGTTTTCTAATTCTAGACATGGAAAACAACATAACTCTCCGAGGCGTGGCACGGGCTAAGTTAGGTTAAAAAAA
>JABWDL010002687.1:0-10012 GCA_015343265.1 Pao palembangensis | reverse complement strand
TGTTGCTGCTGCTGCTGCTTCTGCTGCTACTGTTGCTGCTGCTGCTTCTGCTGCTACTGTTGCTGCTGCTGCTTCTGTTGCTGCTGCTGCTACTGTTGCTGCTGCTGCTTCTGTTGCTGCTGCTGTGTCCTGCCGTCTGGGGCGTCGCTGCTATATTTAGTCTGTTGCTATGGAAGCGCCTCGCAGTCACATAAGTACTTGAACCTAACAGCTTTATTTTGCCACGTGCACTCGACTGGCAGTTTTGGGCGCTTTCTAAAGTTGAAGCGGGGTCAGGAAGAGCTTCCTGCGTGGGCGCTTCTTCGGCCTCGCTGATGCAGCCGCTCCGGTTCGGGTCGACGTGGCGGCTGTCCTCACCTGCCCTCTCCCTTGCTCTAGATGACAGAAGCTCCCATGATTCATTGCGGGACCGCCGCGCCGCTGGCAGCGACCCCGGCACAGATGGCGTCAGCGGGGGACACGCACCTGTGCAGCTCGGGCCTCTGGCGGGGGCGGAGACGAATGGAACCGGCGGGAGGGCGACTGGAGTCGTGACCCTGTCGGAGGAAGGATGCCTCCTGGAGCAGGGGCGGAGCCCCGTGGAGGAGGCGGGGCACGAGGAGGAGGGAGCCGAGGATGAGGAGCTTGGTTCCACCGTGGAAGAAGGAGAAGAGGCCGCCGTGGCGCTGGGCGCCCTGTCTGCTGCGTGGGACCTCCCCTGGCTCCCGGTGAAAGCCGCTGGCTCAGGTGAGGGTCTTCAGCCCGAGCAGGGCGGCAACGGCGAGCCTGAAGGTCCAGGCGCGGCGGAGGCGACGGGTACCGGGGCGTTAGACGCCCACTGCACATAAGCTGGGTCAGACTTCCTGTTGGTCTGGGCGCCACGCGCTGGAGACCATCTCAGAATCAACAGGAACTTCCTGTCCTGGAGGGAGGAAATTTAACAGGGAAAATAACCCATTTGGCAGATTCAGCTCCTGTGGCCCACATTCCCTCCTCCGTTTCCCCGGCGACGGGAAAATCCCAGTTGTTTGCTCTCCGCTTCTCCTGTGGGATGCCAATAAACGCGCTCTGCATTTTGTTGTTGCGCTCAGCGGGCGTCCAATTTGGTTCAGCGAAGCGATAATGAATATTTTGTACGCGGATGCAAATGAATAATGTTAATTTCAGAAGTTTTATTAATCCGTACGTGCGAAGCTCAACTTTGTCTGCGAGGTGATATTCACCTGAGACCAGGTGTGCCTTAAATGTGGAAATGTTGACTGGTGTTTATGAATATTAATGCGACAGAAAATACAGGATGAGCTGAGTAAACATGTCGGTGTGGGAGCGGTGAATCTCCGATAACCAGTATTCACCTCAGGTAACCGCAGAGTGGAGGGCTAAAGCCAGCAATAAGTTACTTTCTGCTGATTCCTTAGTCCGCCACCAGGGGGCGAAGGTTTTAAAGCTGTATTTTACCAATGTTCATAAAAAATAAATAGAGCATATTCTAATATTCACAGCGGTTGGTCCATTCAGAGCTAGTGTGGAAATAGGAGATAGCAACATGCTAACATCCGCGGAGAAGGACCTGAGGCAGCGTGAGCGAAAACACCGCAATTAGCACGATTAGCATGCTAACAGGACTAAAGAAAACAGTTTTACACTCGCTGTGTTTCATTTCTGAGAATAAATTCTGGAGTTTTACACACCGGAGGTTTGCGTTCGTTTGTCAGAGTCACGCCACCTCGACGAAGCGATTGTGCGTTTGCGCTGGCGCGTCGGCGAGGATCCTGAGGGTTCTTTGGGGCTGCTCGTTAATTCCGACGCCGCAGCTTCGATGTTGCTGATTGCTTGGCAGATTGGAGCAGATTAGCCAGTCCCTCCAGCCTCGGCGGAGGATCCTCTTTTTCTGATTGGGTACCTGGGAGAAGGACACGCCCCTTTCGCGCCGCAGGGTCCCTGTGCGGGCGACAGCCGCGAGTCTGATCTCGATAAACCAGACGGAAGCGGAAGCCATGAAATTGCAAAGACACGCCCACTGGCTTGCACGTGATGTTTACGACTTTACTGCGCGAGCGCCTTCGCCTCGCACGTCACGCTCGGAGACACGTGCGCGGGGCTGGAAATGACATTTGCTGCTGCTCCTGTTTGGGCTGGGATGTGGATGCACGCCCACGCTCCGCGGATCTAATCGGCGTGACCAGAGAGGGTTGGACATCCCATCATCGCCGCGTCCTCAGAGGCGTGAGGGGCGGGGTCGGCCGGGGGCGTGTGGAGCCAGCAGATTCCAGGCCAGCCTCTCAGCAGGGTTAATTACCCCACCGGCCAGATGCCCCCTGCAGTGATGGGCGCTGCCCCCGGTCCGCCCTGCGCCCCCTCACCTGGCGTTTTTACGCTGAGCTGGCTTTTACGGCGCGCCGGCTCCGCGGGTTCGCTCCCCAGGCGCCCCTCCTGAGGAGATCTTTCTGCTCCGCTGCTGACGGGCCCGTTATTATCTGAGATAATGGAGGAAAGCGCGGGGGGCCACCAGAGTGTCGCTCATCTCTTTCCTGCCTGTTTCTGGGAGTAAATATGTTCTAAAGTGCAGCCACGCGTCATTTACTGGCTGGTTTCTTTAAAGCAGAACACCCGGGTGTTCACGCTGCAAGACGGGTCTGAGACGGGAGTGTCCACACGGCGCCACTCTCTCCGTCAGGAGGCGTGGCCGACTGCACTGACACAGGAAGTACGTGGCCGCAGCGCCTCATTGTTAATTTTAATTAACAATTGCTAATATTGTTATTGATAACTTGCCCTTACGAGTGAAATGTCTGCTGTTGGTCCTGGATTTTGTAATAATAAATAAAGAGTCGCGAGCCTAAGACGCCCAAAATCATCAGGAAGGACCGCTGCGGCGTGTCCTGGTTCCCCAGGAACATGCCTGGAGGGTCCGTGGTCACTGCGCTCCTGCTCCTTCCTGTGGAGTTTCCTGTTTCCCTGGAGGCGGAACTGGAACTGCACCAGCACCAACAGGCCCAGCCGGTAAAGATGCAGCATGCCGGAGGAGCGCGGGTTTGCAGGCAGATAAGGGTCAGCGTGTTGCCGCGGCGCCCAGTCTGATCTCTATTAAGATAGGAGACGCTTGGCAGGTGTGATAAGAACCTGGTCATGTGACATCAGTGACGCCATGCGGACGATGTCATCCCCAGCCGCTACAGGAAGTGGGTCAAACTTGGCAACATGGGGTCATGGCGGTTATTTACCCAGCTCCAGGAAGAAGACGTGACGCCAGGCACGGCTCGCCATGGCGCCGGAGGGTAAAGTTATGGTCCCCTGAAGCTACGGCTACCGGCAGGTGAGTTGAGGGACTGCAGGAGAACTGAGCGTTACCCCTGATCAGGACCTGTGGGTGATCTTTCTGACCCAGAAGTAGTCAGGACTGTTCCCTCCCCTCCTCTGCTGCGACGTGGAGACCGCGGCGCAGATTTGAGCGCGCCGCGGTGGATCCATCTTCATTTGGAGGGACGGCCGGGCTCTGGCAGAGGCTCTGCGTTCACTTTAATGACTCCCATTATATTAGAATATATTATGTGTCCAGCTGGTTCCGTTTGGTTTCCGAGTTCATCAGTATGCTAAACGACTGGTCCGCGGTGGCGCGCTGGCTGCCGATTTCACACAGATTGACCTGCAACTTTACCGCCTTTGGGAGACAAAGGAAATTTACCGTATTTTACACTGTTTAATGTTGAAACCCTGCAACTTTGTTGTCTGCTCGGTAACCACCGCCATCCGTCCACCAGCCACAAGCAATGAGCCGGTGGCCATTATGCAGCTTGTTAGCGATGTCCAGGCTGTGTAATTACCTGTGTCAACGGCAATGATTGTCTTCACTGACAGATTGTTCATGGCTTTATAATTGTGGAGGTTACAGCTGGTGGCTGGATTCCCACGCAGTTGTCCAGCCCAGACCTTCCGAGTTCGGTCCATTTTTTGCACCATTGTGGTGTTGGCACTGTCCAGAGGGCCACCATCAATATCAGGGACCCCCACAAACATGTTAATCAATCTAGGCCTATTTCTGAGGTAATAATGGCGGGGGGGACTGGTGCCTAAGGTCTTGCCCAAGGCCCCAGATGAGTCCGGGCCGTCACTGGAGGAGGGCGTGGCGGCCACAGAGGCGCCAGTCGCAGCTGAGTGAGAGCTGTCCGGCGGCCTCGTCCCGACCCGGCGGAGAGGAGAGCACCAGCACGGTCCCGGACCAGTAAAACCAGCGTGAAGGACCATAAAGATGAGGTAGGAGCTTCCTGTCGCCTTCACCTTGTTCGGAGGTGTTTTATTTTTAGCTGCTGGAGCTGCCGAGGCGGCCGGCGGGCATCATTTAGCCTCCGTGAAGGTTATTTAACCGACACGAAGAGTCCCGCAGCAGCGACTATAGCAGCAAAACTGGCTTTTAAAAACACCGTTAAGGTTTCTAAGCGTTTTTCCTGTCTCCTCTTGTGTTGCTAACGAGCCGGGCTAGTTTGAACGCTAACTTTAGCCACCGTGTTGACGCTTGTGCCGAGTCGTGCTAATGTTATGACAATCACGTGGGGGCAGATTGATGGTGATTTTAATGGCTTTTAATGGCAAAAATAACGTCAGCAGAGTCAGCAGAGTCACCGGGCTAACGATGCTAACCGCAAACCACCGACCGGATGTCAGGTTAGCAGCTTTGGCAAAGTCCAACATCAGGACCTGGTATTTATCGAAGACCGTGAAGTATCCGCAACACCGGAAACGCCAACATCCACACACAAATACGACAGCTGGCTTGTGCCAGTGTTTCCCTCATTTGTGGTTCATATTTTTTTTAGATGTGTAATTTGAGGATGAAAGGCTGAAGGCAGCAAATAGGAGAGTGTGGGTAACTTTTCTATGCCAGCAGACATTTAATCCAGATGTTTATTTTGTGTTTTGCAGGCGTGAACGCTTCAGGGATGGTGATAAAGGTTCTGAGGGACGGGCCGGAGGTTGGACCTCTCAGCAGCAGACCCCGCCCTTGGCCAACCTGCCCTTCTCAGCACGCTACCAGGAGATCCAGAAGAAGCGCCTGCAGCTTCCTGTCTGGGAGTATGGGGAGCTCTCTGCTGACCTCGTCTGGAACCAGTGTCTCGTCCTGGTGGGGGCGGCGGGCTCTGGAAGTCCACACAGGTAAAAGGTGTTTACAAGAGCTAGAGGTGGAGGAGGAAATCCCCCCAAAACCTGCCAGGAAAGTGAAGTGCAGATGTGGAATTGATGTAATAACGTGGCTCAACCAGGGTTGTGAACAGACGCTGACTCATGGGGGGATTAAGTTCGTTTAACTTCCTGAAAGTCGTCTGCTTGAGACGAGATTAAAGAGAATCAGCAGCCGAGGCTGAATGTAAACCGTCCTGCAAACGCCGCTGAAGTTTAGCCGTCTGATACTTCCTGCGTCTCTGTTTCCATCACGCTGGAGTGCGTCTGCTCTCCCTGATTGTCATGAATTTTTGAATGCTACGCGCGCAGCAGTCTGGCTTTGATGTCCAGACACTCGCGGTTATTTGGGGATACGAGGTTGTTGCAATCAGGACCACGTCTGCGTGAATAATTCATGCTGCAAATGCACTAGCAGCTATTCCTTTTCTCAAGTGACGGAACTTGAAATGGCTAACGCTGCAACCGCTGGCTAACGCACCTGGCTAAGGTTGGAGCGAGCCTCCACCTGAACTCCGCACCACTAAAGGTCAGCTGTCTAGCAGCATCTAGTGGTGAGGAGACAGAATACACTTCACTCAGCGTCACCCCCCTCGTTACCACTGGACACGTCTCCGTCCATCTTGATTAGAGTCCAGTCAAGTCAATGTGTCAGTTTCCACTGGCTTTGGCTCCGCCCACGGTAGGGCTGGAGGCTCCGCCCACAGCAGGGCTGGGGGCCTCTGTCGCCCTCAGCAAAAATATGCATGGAAGGATGGACGGAGCACGCCCCAACAAGCTAGCACAAGGCATCGCGTGCGGCACAGGAAGTTGGATGCGAAGAAAAAAATAAAACATCAGGGAATTTTTCAAAATAAAAGGTCCCGTATTTAGAGCGATGTTTTTTTACATTATTACATGTGTGAATCATCTTTTATGTTACTACATGTATGAATCATTTTTTTTACGTTATTACATGTGTGAATCAACTTTTTTTATGTTATTACATGTGTGAATTATCTTTTTTTACGATATTGTATGAATCATCTTTTTTTACGTTATTACATGTGTGAATCATCTTTTTTTACGTTATTACTTGTATGAATTATCTTTTTTTACGTTATTACTTGTATGAATTATCTTTTTTTACATTATTACTTGTGTGAATCATCTTTTTTTACGTTATTACATGTGTGAATCATCTTTTTCTTGTGCCGTTTTATCTCTTGTTTGTGGGTGTGTGAAACAACTTCACAAGTTAACTTATTGTTGCAGCAGATCTACGAATATATTAAATAAATAACGGAAAAAGCCATAGTTTACAAAAAATAATCGATCTGTTGCACATTTTAGGAAACATTAACAGAATTCCCCATGGTGGAGTCCGCAAGATCTGAAGAAAGGGGGAATTTTACTCCTCTAGGAACAAAGAGCGTCTTCTTCTGTGGTAATATCGCGGTCGTACGTGATTTCGTTGTCAGCGTCCTGTTGACAAAGCTCGCTCTAAACACGGGAGCTTTTATTTTGACAATTTCCCAGATGTTTTATTTTCTCTTTGCCCCCGACTTCCTGTCCGGCACGCGCTGGATGGCGCTAGCTTGTTGCGGCGTTCTCCGTCCGCCCAGACGCGTGCGGTGGAAACGCGGGCTTCTGGGCTGCGACTTTTCGTCTATGTGCTTCCTGTCATCAGGAATCATCCTTCCAGGTGATTCACGTGTCCAGACTTCGCTCTGGCGTCTGCGTAAGCAGCTTCTGCGAGTGATAAGGCGCTGCCAGGGCAGATGCTGACAGCTGCTCGTCACGCCAGCGCCTAATCTCCCTCCTCCTGCCTGCCTCTGTCCTTGTCCAGATCCCGTGGACGGGCTGCAGAGAGCGGACGCTGGCCACGGGCGTCCTGACGGCGGTGTCGAAGGAGGCGGTCCCGACCTGTAGGTAAGAACCGAGTTTGACCAGAACCAGCCAGAACACAAGCGTGTTGCTGCTAAAGGCCTTTATCCGACAGGAAGACGGGAATGCGGAGAAGTCAGTCTCTCAGCCTGAGACGGCGCCTGCAAACGGCGCCAAAGCCCCGAATATGGCGCCCCCGCAGGAGATGTGCAGTGACAGCTCGCCCAAACGTCCCCCTCCTGTCACCTCCTCGTCTGGCTTCCTGCTTCTTCCTGACAGCGTCTGGAATTCTGACAGTCCAGCCGTCAGAGACGAGACAGACGCGTGTCGAGGGGAGGCTGATCCCCAAAACAGGCCTGTTTCAGCGGCGGGAGGGGGGGAAGATGGCGGCTTATCGGCAGACGGCGTCCCCGGATGGCGATGGGTAATGAGGAGCTGTTCGTCGGCGGGGAGTCAAAGGTGAGGTTGTTGTTCGCCGACTGTTAAATGAGGTCTTGGGTTGTTGGGAATGTTCATCCATCCACACCCCCCCGTCTCCGCCGTTCCCCTCCCCTAATCCCAAAGTTTCATTTGCCTCCATTAAGAGCAATTATGATGCGTCGCAGAGCGGAAAACGCCTGAGATTGAACACGGAGGCGTGTTTTTCCAGTGGAATCCTCACCTGCTGTGGGGGGAACGCCGCCTAAAGCCTCGTTAGCGTCCCAGCCCCGACCAGGCGACTGGTGGAAACACAGCACTGGGTCCCAGCACCGTCTGAGGATCTCCCCCTCGGGGCGGGGCGGGGGCCACGGCTGGGGCGGTGGTTGAAGGTCGAAGGTCGTGGTGGATCAGTGATTCCTAGCTCTGGCTGCGTCCCACCCGGGCAGCGCGCTCGTCGCCTCTAATTTGTTGATTTATCTTGCGCCGCCCCCCCTCGCGCTGCGTCAAACACTCCCACGGTGAGTTCATTATCAGCCCCTCCTAATTGGGTTAAGGAGGCGAAGGCGTGGTGGGTCTGGGGGAGGCGGCTGTTCAAAGGGGGCTGCACCTCGCCCCTCAGCGCGTCTTAACCTCTGCGCTTTGATGTCGACTAATGATTGGAGGGCAGCCATCTGACTGTTCCATTTATCCCAGACAGGGTGTGTGTGTGTGTGTGTGTGTGTGTGTGTGTGTGTGTGTGTGTGTGNGTGTGTGTGTGTGTGTGTGTGTGTGTGTGTGTGTGTGTGTGTGTGTGTGTGTGTGTGGTCGACTCTGTAATCAGTGTTTCTGTTTTTAGACCTCTGTCGTCATGTTGACGGAACTCTGTTGTTTCCATTTCTCCCTTTTCCTTCTCTCTTTTACTCCCTTCATCCTTTGACCTCGTCAGATTTTGCCCAAGAATCAGAACCTCGTGCTTCCTTTCTGCCGTCGTGTCCGTGTGTGTGTGAGTGTGTGTGTGAGTGATTGGATGTGACAGTGGACACACGCTGTGACAGACAGCGCTGGCCTGTGGTGTCAGTGGTGGCATTTAGCTGGTCGTTCTTGCTCTCTGTGTCTCTGGGACCAGCACACACACACTCACACACACACACACACACACACACACTCACACACACACACACACTCTCACACACACACACACACACACTCACACACACACACACACTCACACACACACACACACTCACACACACACTCACAGAGCCCTGGGCGTTCCTGGGAGCTGTCCCAATCACGATTGCTGCCTGTCGACTTTCATCCAATCACACTCCGGAGTTTTGGTCTGCGTGATGGTTCAAAACTGCACACACTGGTATTTCTATCTTTGTGAGGACTGTCATTGATAGAATAGATTCCTCATCCCCTAAACTACAACACACACACACACACACACACACACACACACAGTATATCAATAATCATTTCTAAAATGATGAAAGTAGAAGAGGTGACGGAGCAGCTGTGTTTGTCCATAGTCTTCAGGAAATGGTTCTTCCTTCCTTTCTTTGTGTGTCCACACACACACACTATTCTTCTCTTCCTCCTGGTCTTCCTGTAGGAAACTGAAGATACGTGTGTGTGTGTGTGAACTGTGATGTCCAGCAGCAGTTGCTGGGTGCTAACAGCATTAGCATTAGCACCGTGAGCTACCCTGCCTCAGGCCAAACATGAATAATGCAGCAACAAACCCTGAATGTGTGTGTGTGTGTGTGTGAGTGTGAGTGTGAGTGTGAGTGTGTGTGTGTGTGTGTGTGTGTGTGTGTGTGTGAGTGTGAGTGTGAGAGAGACAGAACCATGTGGCTGTTATCAGGCTACACCCGGGGCTGTGTATATGACGGTATTAGAATAATATGCTAATTACTAATAATTACTGTGTAACGTACACGCTCACATCATCTCCTCCGTCTCCCCCGGCCCGAACTCCTCCAGGCAAGGACGAGGAGGAGGACGAGGAGGAGGACGAGGAGGACGAGGAGGAGGAGGAGGAGGAGGAGGACGAGGAGGAGGAGGACGAGGAGGACGAGGACAAGGACGAGGAGGAGGAGGACGAGGAGGAGGAGGACGAGGAGGAGGAGGACGAGGAGGAGGAGGACGAGGAGGACGAGGAGGATGACGAGGAGGAGGAGGACGAGGAGGACGAGGACAAGGACGAGGAGGAGGAGGACGAGGAGGAGGAGGACGAGGAGGAGGAGGACGAGGAGGAGGAGGACGAGGAGGACGAGGAGGAGGAGGAGGAGGAGGAGGACGAGGAGGAGGAGGACAAGGACGAGGAGGAGGAGGACGAGGAGGAGGAGGACGAGGAGGAGGAGGACGAGGAGGACGAGGAGGATGACGAGGAGGAGGAGGAGGAGGAGGACGAGGAGGAGGAGGAAGAGGACGAGGAGGAGGAGGAAGAGGACGAGGAGGAGGAGGAGGACGAGGAGGAAGAGGAAGAGGAGGAAGAGGAGGACAAGGAGGAGGAGGACAAGGAGGAGGAAGAGGAGGACGAGGAAGAGGAGGACGAGGAAGAGGAGGACGAGGACGAGGAGGAAGA
>JABWDL010002678.1:0-10200 GCA_015343265.1 Pao palembangensis | reverse complement strand
GTTCATCTAGTAAATAAGTCAAGAGGTGTTAATAATAATAACCTTATAAAAATACACAGCAGTAAACACTCAGAAACAAATAAAACAGTTAGATGTGGTCTGTTGAACATACGATCTCTACGGTCTAAATCTCTCCTAGTTAATGATTTAATAACAGATCATCTGTCTGATATTTTCTTTCTCACGGAGACTTGGTTGCAGGATGAAGAATATGTTAGTTTAAATGAAGCAACTCCATCAAGTCATATTAATTATCATGTTCCTCGAAGTGCAGGCAGAGGAGGTGCAGTGGCAGCAATCTACCGCTCCAGCCTTCAAGTCAATCCCAAACCTAAAGCTACCTGTAGCTCTTTTGAAAGTCTGACTCTCAGCCTCTCTCACCACAATTGGAAGTCAGAAAAGCCAGTTTTATTAGTTGTGGTGTATCGGCCACCTGCAGCTGCTTACACACACTTCCTGGCTGAGTTTTCAGATTTCCTGTCTAGTTTAGTGGTCAGTACAGATAAAGTCATTATAGTGGGTGATTTTAACATCCATATGGATGATGATACTGACAGTCTTAAGACGGCGTTTAACTCACTGATAGATGCAGTAGGTTTCTCTCAGTTAGTAAATGAACCGACGCACTGTCATAATCACACTCTGGATCTGGTTCTCACCTATGGTCTAGAAACTGAGAACCTGGTAGTTGTTCCCCAAAACCCCCTCCTCTCAGGCCATTCACTTATAACCTTTGACTTCACTCTAGCAGACCGAGCAGCACATGACAGGAAGGTTTACTACAGCAGGTGTCTCTCTGAAGATACTAGAGACAGATTTGTAGCTGAAATTGCAGCGGTGCCCCCTCTAGCACCTCCTACTGGTGCAACAGATCATTCTGATCTAAATGTTACTCCTGCAGATATTGACTGCTTTGTCAATGTCACTGCAGCCACACTGCGTATAGTTTTAGATTCGGTTGCCCCACTGAAGAGAAGGTTCACACACCATAGAAGACTGGCTCCGTGGTATAACACACATATCCGAACTCTTAAGCAGGCATCAAGACGGATGGAGAGGAAGTGGTATTCAGCCAGATCAGCTGATTCCCAAAGCGCCTGGAAAGACAGCTTACTAACATATAAGAAGGCCCTCCGTAAAGCCAGAACAGCTTACTACACTTCATTAATAGATGCAAATAAGAACAACCCGCGTTTTCTGTTTAACACCATAGCCAGGTTGACAAAGAGTCACAGCTCGGTTGAGCCTTCTATTGCTGCAGCTCTTAGCAGTGAAGACTTTATGAGTTTCTTCACCAATAAAATATATATTAGAGAAAAGATCGATCAAGGTGGCTCCATGACAACTGATGAGCTGCCCTTGTTAGCAACCCCATCTAGTCCTGATCCACCTCTGGACAGCTTCCTGCCCATAGATCTCCCTGAGCTGACCTCCAGCATTAATGGATCTAAACCAACCACATGTCTCCTGGACCCCATCCCAACTAAGCTTTTCAAGGATGTCTTTCCTCTGATTGGGGCGTCACTATTAGATCAGATCAACTTATCTTTGACAACAGGTTATGTACCTCAGGCGTTTAAAACTGCTGTTATCAGACCTTTACTTAAAAAACCTTCACTTGACCCAGGCGTCTTAGCAAATTAAAGACCGATATCCAACCTCCCATTCATCTCTAAGATACTTGAGAGGCTGGTTGTCAGTCAGCTAACCGATCACCTAAACAGGAATAGTCTATTTGAAGTGTTTCAGTCTGGTTTCAGAGCTCATCATAGTACAGAAACAGCACTGGTTAAAGTCACTAATGACCTCCTCATGGCATCAGACTGTGGAATTATTTCCATACTGGTTTTACTGGACCTCAGTGCTGCCTTTGATACTGTAGATCACAGCATTTTATTACAAAGGCTACAACATGAGATTAGGATGACAGGGACAGCTCTAGACTGGTTTAAATCTTATCTATCAGATCGATTTCATTTTGTTCATGTTAATGATGTTTCCTCTGAGTGTACAAAGGTTCATCATCGTGTTCCACAGGGTTCAGTGCTTGGGCCAATCCTGTTCACTCTTTACATGCTCCCTCTAGGGAATATAATTCAGAAACACGGCATAAATTTTCATTGCTATGCCGACGATACGCAGTTGTATCTATCCATGAAATCTGATGAAACAGAGCCATTAGCCAGACTCCAGGCATGTCTCAAAGACATAAAAGACTGGATGACCTCCAATTTCCTTCTTTTAAACTCAGACAAAACTGAAGTCATTGTTCTTGGAGCTAAACATCTGAGGACTAGATTACCAGATAGCATTCTCTCCTTGGATGGCATTACTTTGTCCTCCAGTACGGCTGCAAGGAACCTGGGAGTTATCTTGTCATTTCTCCCTCATATTAAACAGGTTTCTAGGACCGCCTTCTTTCACCTCCGTAATATTGCCAAGATCAGGAGCATCCTGTCACAGAGTGGTGCTGAAAAACTGGTCCATGCTTTTATTACCTCTAGACTGGACTACTGCAACTCATTACTGTCTGGATGTCCAAATTATTCCATTAAAAACCTGCAGCTGATACAGAACACTGCAGCCAGAGTTCTGACAGGAATCAGCACCAGGGAGCATATCTCTCCAGTTTTAGCTTCTCTTCACTGGCTTCCAGTGAAATTTAGAATAGACTTTAAGATTCTCCTTCTAACATATAAAGCTCTAAATGGACTATCTCCATCATACCTGCAGGATCTCATAGTTCCGTATATACCTAAAAGAACACTCAGATCACAGAGTGCAGGTTTACTTGTAGTTCCTAGAATTCATCATAATAGACTGGGAGGACGAGCTTTTAGCTATCGGGCAGCTTTACTTTACCAACCTGGGAGGCAGACACCACGTCTGCCTTTAAGATCAAACTTAAAACCTTTCTGTTCACTAAAGCATACAGCTAGCCTCAAACAAAGTGTGTAAGGCTGACAGATCTAGTTTAGTCAGTTTTCACAGCTACAGCTAGAATAGGTTCATAGCTCAAATAGCTCAAGCAGGCTCCCCCAGTAAGTAAAGCTGTTAAAGTGTGGAATGAAGAAACTGACCTAGTGCTTCAGGACTGCTTCGGATGTACAAACTGGGATGTGTTCAGAACTGCAGCTATGAGTGAAGATACTGTAGATCTAGAGGAATATGCTTCTGCAGTTACCAGCTACATCAGCACATGCATAGAGTCTGTCACCACCACCAAGCACCTCAGAATATACCCCAACCAAAAGCCCTGGATAAACTGTGATGTGAGGGCCAAACTACGGGCACGCTCATCTGCTTTTGTGTCAGGCACTGCTGAGGACTACAAAAAGGCCAGATACAACCTGAGTAGAGCCATCAGAGAGGCCAAGAAACAGTACAGGCAGAAGCTGGAGGGTTATTACTCCACCTCTAACCCCCGACGCATGTGGGAAGGACTCCAACACATCACGGATTATCGGCAGAGGAGAAGCGCAGTCACATCCAGCCAAGCCACACTGCCAGATGAGCTGAATGAGTTCTACGCACGCTTTGATGCCCAAAATCCTGATCAGCAGAGGAGGATGCTGGGCATGGAGAGCACACAGGACCCACCGCTCATGGTGACATCAACAGATGTGCGCAAGGTTCTGAGCAGAACAAATCCACGGAAAGCAGCCGGCCCAGACAACATCCCAGGCCGTGCACTCAGGGTCTGCTCATCAGAGCTAGCTGATGTGTTCGCAGACATCTTCAACCTGTCCCTTGCACAAGCCTCTGTCCCCACCTGCTTCAAGTCCACCATCATAGTGCCCGCCCCCAAGCGAAGCACCGTGACCTGCCTAAATGACTATCGCCCCATAGCACTCACTCCAATCACAATGAAGTGCTTTGAGAGGCTAGTCATGACCCACATCAAAAAATCCATCCCAGAAACCGTGGATCCCCTACAGTTTGCATATCGTCAGAACCGGTCCACTGATGATGCAGTCAATACCGCCATCCATACAGCCCTCACGCACTTAGAGGGCAAGGACACATATGTAAGAATGCTCTTCATCGACTACAGCTCAGCATTCAACACAGTCATCCCTCACAAATTGACAGATAAACTCCTCACACTTGGTCTGACACCCTCTCTCTGCAACTGGGTGCTGAACTTTCTCACAGGCAGACCCCAGTCAGTCAGAGTCCACAACTGCTCATCCAGTATTAGAACTGTAAGCACAGGGACACCCCAGGGCTGTGTGCTGAGCCCCCTGCTCTACACACTCTTCACTTATGACTGTGTCGCCTCCCAGAACAACACCAGCATAATTAAGTTTGCGGACGACACTACAGTCATCGGGCTGATCACTGGTGGAGTCGAGACAGCATATAGGAGAGAGGTGGCAGATTTGGTGGCCTGGTGTCGCAGCAACAACCTCCACCTCAATGCAGACAAAACCAAAGAGCTGGTCATCGACCCAAGGAGAAGGAAGGAGCTGCACACACCACTATTCATCAATGAGACAGAGGTGGAGAGGGTGAAAACCTTCAAATTCCTCGGCACTTACATCAGCGAGGATCTCACCTGGTCTCACAACACCCGACAGATTATCAAAAAGTCCCAACAGAGACTGTACTTCCTGAGGAGACTGAGGAAATTTGGCATGTCAGTCAAGATTCTCAGTAACTTCTACAGATGTACGATCGAGAGTGTCCTCACCACCTCCATCACAGTCTGGGGCGGTGGCTGTACAGCACAAGACAGGAAGGCTCTCCAGCGTGTGATCAAGACCTCACAACGCATCTGTGGAACAGCCTTCCTCTCACTGCAGGACATTTACCACACCAGGGTTCTGCGGAGGACACGCAACCTCGTTAGGGACAATACTCACCCACAACACAACCTGTTTACACTGCTACCATCAGGTAAACGCTACAGAAGCCTGAGGGCCAGGACTACGAGGTTGGCTAACAGCTTCTACCCACAAGCCATCAGAATTCTAAACAATTCCCTCACACATTGATCCCCTCCCCCTCACCTGTCACTTTACAGCATGCATACATGCACCTTATCGCACATAATACCTCATAATGTGAAGATTGCCTTATTGTTTTTATTGTTCTTTACTATTTTTATATTGCCTTATTATTGTTCTTATTCCCCTGTTATTGTTTTTACTGCCTTACTTTTTGTTTTATTTTTTTTTTATGCAAGTTTGCTCAGGGAAATGAACAGAGTAAGAATTTCATTGTGTAGTGTAACTATGCATATGACAATAAAACTCTTGAATCTCTTGAATCTCTTGAATCTCTTGAATCAGACTCTTATTCCTCAACCTTTAGCACAGCTATGCTGCTATAGGCTACGCTGCTGGGGACAAACACATGATCCACTGAGCAGTTCCCCACTTCCACACCACCAACCACTCCCTCACGTCCTCTCCTCCTTTTCTTCTTCTTTCTCCTCCTTTTTTTTCACCGGGATTATCTGGGTCCAGTCTTCCTTGCCGTTCTGTGTGTCTGTGTTCTGTGGTTTCTACCTCTGTAAAGCACTTAGAGACAATTTTATTGTAAACGGTGCTATATAAATAAAATTGAATTGAATTGAATATATATATATACAGTATATAGGGCACAAGGAGTAACACAACAGCATCCAGTGTGGGTCCTTGGGCAAGTCCCTTCACGCTACTGCCTATCTCATACCATGATGAGGGATGATGAAACACGTGGCATGCCGGCTCAGATGTCGCCCGGCCAACCAAAGTCTGCATCAGGTGCTGGGGAACCCGAGCACCTTGATGAAAAATGGGCTACTGAAACAAGGCAGAGATGGGCGAGATGCGAGAACAAGGAGCTGTTGGAATGCTACTACGTAAGTGACCCTAGTCAGAGGGGTTACATACAAAGAATGTGGGCAGAATGGTTACTACCAAACAATTAGTAGCATGTAATGTTCCAACATCCGCAAACGGCAACTGATGTCACAACTTGAGATTGACGAGGTACAACACAAATGCTACGAGCCAGGACGCCAGGTCAGAGGGGAGGAGGTTATACTAATGCCCCAACCAGAGAATGGGAACAAAGCCCCAATGAGCGCAGATATACCAATAACACTGAGCGAGGCAGCAACTGACCTGAAAGATAGAATCATGGCGAGAATGAACACAAGGCAACCCCGACAACATTTACAACGAATAAGTGAAGTACCATCTGAAAGTCTCCTGGAAAGTGTGAATGCAGCACTGAGAGCGATCCCTACCTCAACAATCACTGAAACCAATGAGCTGATATACACTTCAGCAGCAGTGATCCTAGAGATGCTTGGCTATAAGAGCAACCATGGGAGCCATGAGAAACAATACCCACCATGGAAATGAAGGTTGGAGGCTAAAATCAAGGCAGCACGAAGAGAAGTGAGTCAACTGACAGAGGCCCAGAGAGGTGCAATTAAAAACACAGTACCGAAGAGGTACAGCCAGATGCCCATACCTGAAGCACTCGAACCTGCCAAACAAAGGCTCCAAGCCTTGGCCAGCCGCCTACAGTGATACACGAAATCCAATGAAGCCAGACGAATAAACAGGCTGTTCGCAACTCAACCTGCGAAAGTGTATGCTCAGTGGCAGGGTAATAACAGCAGAGTAGACCCACCAAGGCTGGAAACCAAATGGTACTGGAAGAGTATATGGGAGAAGGAGGCAGCACATAACAGCAGTGCTCAATGGCTGGTGTCTCTGAGAGAAGAGCACAGCAACCTCCCTGAACAGAAACCAGTTACCATCCCAGTGGCAGACATCCAGGAAAGAGTCTCAGGTATGAAAAACTGGGCAGCACCAGGCCCTGACATGATCCATCCCTACTGGCTAAAGAAACTCACCTCACTCCACGAGCGCCTGGCAGCACAAATGAACCAGCTGCTAAGAGATGGGACTCACCCAGAATGGCTAACCAAGGGGCGAACGATCCCAATCCAGAAGGATCCCGCAAAGGGTGCAGTCCCACCCAACTACCAGCTAATCACCTGTCTCTGCACAACACGGAAGCTCATGTCAGGCATCATTGCGGTTAAGATAAGCAGGTACATGGATCAGTACATGAGCAAAGCACAGAAAGGCATTGGTAGAGATACCAGAGGAGCCAAACACCAGCTCCTGGTTGATAGAACAGTTGCCCAAGACTGCAAGTACCAAAAAATCAACCTGTGCACTGCCTGGATTGATTACAAGAAAGCCTATGACTCGATGCCACACACATGGATCACTGAATGCCTGAACCTGTACAACATAAACAGAACTCTAAGAGCGTTCCTGACGTACTCGATGAGGTTGTGGAAAACCACCCTTGAGGCCAATGGCAAGCCACTTGCACAAGTGTCCATCAAATGTGGCATATACCAAGGAGATGCTCTGTCCCCACTGCTGTTCTGCATAGGCCTGAACCACCTAAGTCAGATAATCAACAAGACTGGCTATGGATACCGCCTCAGGAATGGGGCCACGATCAGTCACCTCCTCTACATGGATGCCATCAAGCTGTACGCTAAGAGCGAACAGGACATAGACTCCCTGATCCACACTACCAGGATCTACAGAAACGACATTGGGATGTCATTCGGGCTTGAGAAATGTAGTAGGATGGTGACTAAGAGAGGCAAGGTAGTCCACACTGAAAGAGTCTCGCTCCCAGAAGGAACAATAGCAGACATTGAGGACAGTTACAAGTACCTTGGAATACCACAGGCAAATGGAAACCTTGAACAGGCAACAAGGAAAGCGGCAACAGCCAAATACCTCCAGCGAGTAAGACAAGTCCTTCGAAGACCAGATAAAACCCAAGGTGTAGGCTGTGCAGAGTGGCACCTGAGACAATCCAACACATAACTGCAGAGTGTAAGATGCTGGCAGGGAAAGCATACATGGAACGCCATAACCAAGTGGCTGGCATAGTCTGTAGAAACATCTGTGCGGAGTATGGGCTGGAAACCCCAAGGTCAAAATGGGAAACACCTCCAAAGGTGATGGAGAATGACCAAGCGAAGATCCTGTGGGACTTCCAGATACAGACAGACAGGATGGTGATGGCAAACCAGCAGATATTGTGGTGGTGGTTAAAGGGCAGAGGAGAGCTGTTGTGGTGGATGTGGCAACACCAAGTGGCAGCAAAATCAGGCGGAAGGAACATGAGAAACTTGAGAAATACCAAGGGCTCAGAGAGGAGCTGGAGAAGGCTTGGAAGGTGAAGGTGACAGTAGTGCCCGTGGTGATCGGAGCACTCGGGGCAGTGACCCCCAAACTGGAGGAGTGGCTACAGCAGATCCCTGGAACAACCTCGGACATAACATCTCAGTCCAGAAAAGTGCAGTACTAGGAACAGCAAAGATACTGCCAGGACCCTCAAGCTCCCAGGCCTCTGGTAGAGGACCCGAGCTTAGAATGGAGGAGAAACCACCCACGGAGAGTGAGAAGGGAATTTTTTTTTTTTATATATAAGGATGGATGGATGGATATATAATCATCTCCTCCCCATCCTGTGTGAAAACAGCTGACCAATGGACCAGATCCCTCTGTCTCATCAGCACATCCACACAATTTTTTTTTTTTTTTTTTTTTTTTTTACCTGGCGCTGCATGGAGTGGCAGCCTGTTACAGCAGCTCCCATCTTTTTGTAGTGTTTTTGTTAATTTTCCTCTTTAACACCTCAACTTACTCTTTAACCTGTTGAGTGTAGTTTTGAACAGCAATGGATACTTGCTGGTTTGGCTGTTTTATTTTGGTCTTGCTGTTACTGCTCGTAACAGGGGGCCACATGGAACGGAGTGAGAGCACTGTTTCTTACACACGGGACCAGCTGATCGCGCTGTGTAAACCGGTGCTACTGCCTGGACCGAGGCCTGAAATCCCTGCGGAGCTACGTAGGAGACGCCGGGGGTGCAGAGCCGGGGCTAAGCTGAAGGCTAAACGAAGGAGATATAAACCTTCGGTGCCAGCGATCATTATGGGAAATGTGAGATCGTTAGCCAACAAGATGGACGAGTTAGCGGCGCTTGTTAAGACTCAAAGGGAATTCCGGGAGTGCAGCGTTATATGTTTCACGGAGACGTGGTTTCACTCGTGCTTCCCGGATTCCAGCGCTACTGTACCTGGCTTCAGAACAATACGGGCGGACAGAGATGTGGAGAGGAGCGGTAAGAAGAAAGGAGGGGGGGTTGCGCTGTTTGTCAATGAGAAGTGGTGCAACCTGGGACATGTTACCGTAAAAGAACGTTTCTGTAACCCAGATATTGAACTGCTTTGTGTTGGGATGCGTCCATACTTCCTGCCTAGGGAGCTCACCTCCGCCATTGTCGTCGCTGTTTACATCCCCCCATCAGCTGATGCCGAGGCAGCGTGTGAAACCATTCACTCCACCGTGTCAAAACTGCAAACCCTGCACCCCAACGCTTTCATAACCATCACTGGTGACTTTAACCATGTCACACTGGACAAAACTCTGCCAACATTCTACCAGTTTGTAAACTGCCCCACGAGAGACAATAGAACAATAGACCTCCTGTATGCTAATGCAAAGGACGCATACAGTGCCGACACCCTTCCCCCACTGGGAAGATCAGATCACAACCTGGTTGTTTTGACACCAAAGTACGTTCCTCTTGTCCAGCGGCAGCCTGCATCCACAAGGACAGTCAGGAGGTGGAATCAGGAGGCCCAGGAGGCACTGCAGGACTGCTTTGAGTCTACTGACTGGGACGTGCTCTGTGATCCACATGGGGAGGACATCAACAACATGACTGACTGTTGTTGATGTCATCAAATTCTGTGAACACACCACCCTGCCAGCCAGGACTGTACGCTGCTTCCCCAACAACAAGCCCTGGATCACCAGTGACCTGAAAGCTCTTCTCAACCAGAAAAAGAAGGCCTTCAGGTCGGGCGACAAGGAGGAGATGAGGAGGATACAGCACGACCTGAAGGCAGAGCTGAGGAGGGCTAAGGACTCCTACAGGAGCTGGCCAAGCTCCAGCAGAACAACACCAGAGACGTGTGGACCGGGATGAGGGAAATAACTGGCTTCAATGTCAAAGACAGGCAGCCAGTTAGCAGTTCGGACAGGGCAAATGAGCTGAACTGTTTCTTCAACAGATTTAGTTCACAGCCCTCCGCTGTGTCCCCCTCCCCCGCACACTCTGGCCTCCAAACACCCAGCCACCCTCCTCCTCTACCC
>JABWDL010000243.1:0-50085 GCA_015343265.1 Pao palembangensis | reverse complement strand
CCATCTTCTCTCTTGTGTTTGCTATCCTGTTATCCCTCGACCAAGGCCACGGCCACAATGACCTGCCTCTCTTCATCCAGTCTCCAGGCACCGACTCACTCCAGGCCTCACCAGTACATCACATCAAACAATATTAAACAATGGAGTAATACATGAGCAATATGAAAATCCAGTATATAGCATCAAACAGTATTAAACAACTGAGTAATACAGTACATAAGCAATATGAAAATCCCACATTTCCCCCTGTTGGCCTCATGATGCTCGAGTCAGCGTGAAAGCTGCTGATGACCATTACATCATCATTCTGTGGGGGAAGAGCGCAAACGTGTGCATGAACAAACTATAGACGCTCCTGGACAACCTCCACAAATGTCTCAGGACACAGGAAGTCCCTCTGAAGGACCTGACTCCTGAGGGGAGGCGTCTGGCAGCCAGAATTCAGGAGAGCAGAAACATCTACAAGTCAGTGCTGGTGCAGAAGAGGAGCGCCAGTCTGCACCTGATCGGACCGCCAGGGCAAAGCTACCAGTTACAGCAGATGCTGCTGGGGAGGACGGTGGACCAGTCCCAACCAAGAGGGAGAAGAGCGGACAGGGAACCCAGGAGGAGAAGCAGCTCGCTGCCACCCACCAGCTGGAACACACACGATGGAGCTGGACCTGCAGGTTCCTCTACTGCAGGCAGCAGGACACCAGACCGGAGGAGGCTGGGAGGACCAGCGCCAACATGGAGGAGGTGGATCCAAACCTGAGAGACAGAAGGATGGGCTTCATCAGCTCTCCACAGGCTGGCACCACCAAGAGCAGAAGGATGGGCTTCATCAGCTGTCGGTTCTGGCTCCGTTCTGAGAGTCCCCGTCCACACCTGTCGGCCATTTTACGTCTGTCAGTACAGCAGAGATGGACGATAAACAGCTGACAATTCACACTCTGACACCAATCAGGCCCCAGACCCTGACCCTAGAACCTGACCTCTGACCCTAGAACCTGACCTCTGACCCCTGATGGTCACCAGGTATGTGATGATGAGCGTGTCCAGTTCTGAGGTTTGTGAGCTGTTTATAGAATGCACCATTAAAGGATCACACACCAGCTCTTCTCATGAATTATCACCAAAAACCTGGAAAGTTTTCACAAGTTAGAGCAAACGTAGCAGGATAAGTCAGACACGTTTTAGCTCGTGTGTGTGAACCAGCCTGTTTATGTTCTACCAGCGTTGTTGCCTCATCACAAAAAAAATCCAGTGCTGTGAAACAGGCTTTTGAAGGAGTGTGTTAACACACTCTTGTGTGCTGCTCTTTGTCTGACAAACACACACTTGAGCAGCAGTTTCAAAGAAAGAAAGAAATGTGAGACAGAGAGAGAGGAGAGAGAGAGAGGAGAGAGAGAGAGGAGACTTTAGACTTTAAAAACACTTTATTCACAATTTATGGTCTAATAAATAAGTCAAAGACAATAAAAAGGTTACATATTTAAAACAAGTGTTGTAAAAAGCTAAAACCAGGTCAAACCTGTGCAAGCTGGTTTACAAACACCAGCTCTTCTTGCTGGCTCACCCTACACAGGCCTTCCTCCACCCCCACAGCTGGTGGAGGCCTCCAGGGTCTTGGTCTCCCTGTAGAAGCAGAACTCCAGCCTGATTCTGGTTCGGACGTTCTGCCTCCACAGGGAGACCAGCTCACACGAGCTCTGCTGCTGGACTCTGTCCCTTCGGGTCACGTAGATCGCCATCTTGGCCTCACCGCTCAGGAAGTTTAGAATCTGGCACTTTGCTTTTGTTCTCTGGTCACATTTAAAACCACCAATAAAAACAGGGGCCGTGAACTCAACACCAAAGGTGATCCAAAGTAGATCTCTGTGTCAATTGGACTGAAAGGTTTCCTTGAAGACGTTTCGTCCTCTCTCCAGAGAGCTTCTTCAGGTCTAAGTTTGCTGGGGCAGAGCTTGAACATATAGCCCTGTGGACCATCGGCATGTTAATGGCCGGGTGGTCACCTGAGAGTCCTTGGCAGGGTGGTTGGCAGGGTCATTCCTCTAGTTTCGGTTGGGGTGCTTCCCCTTTGTCTGTTGGGTCACATGTTAATGAGTCACCAGGTCTGGTCAAACGGCGTGAATGTTTGGAATGCTGACAAAAAGAGTGGAGGACTGCTTGTAGGTGGGTGACAGAAAGTGCCTTAGTCCACCACCTCTGTTTAAAGATGGTTGTTCCAACTTGACGTGGATGGCTTCCTGGACACCCCTCTCAAACCAGCGATCTTCTCTGGCCAGCACACATACTTGACTGTCCTCAAAGGAGTGTCCGCTTTCTTTTAGGTGTAGGTGTCCTGCTGAGTCCTGTCCTGAAGAAGTGGCACGTCTGTGTTGGGCCATTCGTTTATGGAGGGGCTGTTTGGTTTCCCCAATGATCAACTCATTGTTGGGCTGCCACCTTATGGTGGTGGAGGGGTTTGCGTGTCCCTATGATCCTGGGAGCTCAGTTGTCTGGGGCTTTATGCCCCTGGTAGGGCCTCCCATGGCAAACAGGTCCTAGGTGAGGGACCAGACAAAGCGCAGCCCATAAAACCCCTCATGATGAATGAAATATTTGGTACCAAGTCTCCCTTGCCCGGACGCGGGTCACCGGGGCCCCCTCCTGGAGCCAGGCCTGGGGGTGGGGCACGCTGGCGAGCGCCTGGTGGCCGGGCCTTTGCCCATGGGGCCCGGCCGGGCATAGCCCGAAGGAATGACGTGGGACCCTCTTCCAGTGGCCTCACCACCTGCAGGAGGGGCCAAAGGGGTCAGGTGCTGTGTGAGTTGGGTGGCAGCCGAAGGCGGGGACCTTGGCGGTCCGACCCCCGGCTGCAGAAGCTAGCTCTAGGGACGTGGAATGTCACCTCTCTGATGGGGAAGAAGCCTGAGCTGGTGCGTGAGGTTGAGAAGTTCCGACTAAATATAGTCGGCCTCACCTCGACGCATAGCAAGGGCTCTGGAACCAGCCTTCTCGAGAGGGGTTGGACTCTCTTCCACTCTGGAGTTGCTGACGGAGAGAGGCGGCGGGCAGGGGTGGCGATTCTTGTCGTGGGGACATGAGTGTGACGAGTGCAGGTGAGGACCTAAGTGATGTGAGGAACCTGGACAGAACCTGGCAAAAGGCTCCAAGAGAGCCTGGCTCCTCCAACTACAGAATGTGTGCACCTGTGCACAAACGGCAACTTCTCAGTTCTGGAAACTACAAGAAGTATCTTCTTTTCTCCAAGAAAGCTGCATTTCATGCAGCAACATTGTTGGCAGGGCTTGAACCTGCGGGGGGAGACCCCAATGGAGTTCTAGTCTATCACTTTAACCACTCGGCCACAACACCAACAAATGCAGAAAACTCTACAGGTTAATACATGGAATGTGATGGTTTTTCAACCTGTGAGTTCTTTACATTTTAAATTTACTTGATGAAGTAGGATTTTGTTTAAACGCCACTGAGAACTTTTTTCTTTTTCTTTTGTCAGAGCTCGAGTTACTAGGTCAGAGTACAAGATAGACGTGTCTGCAAAAGTGACCTTTTCACTTGTTGATAGCAAGGCCTCCTGTCTTCAGAAAAAAAAATCACTGACACAATGTCAGGAGTGGGATTTGAGCCCACGCCTCCAGGGAAGACTACAACCTGAACACAGCGCCTTCGACCGCTCAGCCATCCTGGCAAGCCAGCCAACTCACACTGCACCCGGTCCTTCTGGCCCCTCTTACAGGTGGTGAGCCCAGAGGATGGGGGTCCCATGTCATCGCTTCAGGCTGTGCCCGGCCAGGCCCCATGGGCAAGAAATGCCGAGGTTGCGATACTTGATTTCTCCAAGAAAGCTTAAATTCATATACAGCAACATTGTTGGCAGGGTTTGAACCTGCGCGGGGAGACCCCAATGGATTTCAAATCCATCGCCTTAACCACTCGGCCACAACAACTCAGCCAAGAAATTAAAATGTGAAATTAAATGGTAATGTCAAGTAAAATCAAAGTACAAAAATGCACTAAACTAAATATGTTAATGGATGGAATGTGATTTTTTAAAATATTTTTCTGTATTTTCAACTGGTGAGTTCTTTTCATTTTAAATGTATTTGATGAAGTAAGATTTTGTTTAAGTTCTATTCATAACTTTTTCTTTCTCTTTTGCCAGAGCTCAAGTTACTAGGTCAGAGTTCAAGATAGACGTGTCTGCAAAAGTGACCTTTTCACTTGATAGCAAGGCCTCCGTGACCTGTCTTCAGAAAAACACTCACTGACACAGTGTCAGGAGTGTGATTTGAACCCACGCCTGCAGGGGAGACTGCGACCTGAACGCAGCACCTTCGACCACTGGGCCATCCTGACAAGCCTGACCAGCTCCTGGCAACACTGTGGGCCGTCTCCTTCTGTTGTAAGCCGGCCTCATGTTCATTGAAGCTGCCTTGTTTTTACATTGTTGAATAGCATTCACATGCCTCTCCCGGCCTGATGTCGCAGTGAGAAAGTCAATTTGTCAAAGACAAGAATGCTGAATTAAACCAATAAATGTGATTTTTTTCTTTTAGATATCTCTGAAGCCTAACCTCTTCAAACCAGTACTGAAGCTACAGTACAGCTAAAGTTCCTTCCATTAACCTCAGAGGTGTGCAGTCAGAGCAACAGCAGAGTTGTCAGCATTCCAGTTAAAATAGGGGGTTAGTGCAAAGCCAAAAAAAGGTGATGAAATAATAATATCACACCGACTGCCACTGACGTCTATAGACGTCAATTACGTCATTGTTTTTTTTTTACCGCGGGTTGCTAGGAAACAGCCTTTGACCAAAGATCAGCGTTTTTAAATGAGTATTTAGTAGTCTAGATCTTCTAGATGGCGGTGCCGCAACTCAAGGCGGGTGTGCCAACCGCTAATCTGCGAGATCTAGATGACGAGGGAGAGCTGGCATGGCGTTTGAAATCCCGGAAGTTGAAGCAACTCAGATCCAACGATTCTTCAGTGGCGGTGGTTCGGTGGTGAGTGGCGAGAATGAAGAAGATGGCGATGACGGAGAGGTGGAGCTCAGGAGACGATCACAAGTCGACGACGAACCCGGGCCGGTCGGACGTTGTTCGCCAAGCTAGCGGTGTGTTGTGCCCGTTGTGCCTGTTTTCCCTCAGCCCAACTCCAGAGGGAGCTCGGATGGGAAGAGTGTGAGCGTGAATCTTGGGACACCCTGCAGTGGAGCCTCCCCTTGAAGAGTTTGCACTTTAAGTTTACATGGACATTTGTTTGACCTCCACTGGAGAGCCTTCTGTTTCCCCGTGTACACCCAATAAAGGGTTGTTTTTTCTGTTGAGACCTGCCTCACACCTGCGTTTGGGTCCCGTTCTCTGTTTCTTAACATTACAATCCAGCCAGCATGGACCCAGCAGGTATAATGTTCTCGCTGTTGGCAGAGGGCTTCTCGCTCCAAGTTGTGTGTTCAACGCATATGCACAGCTGCTCCGTGCCGAGAGAGCTGCAGTGCCACAGGCCAAGACTAAGTTGCTGAGGACCCTGCTGCTACTGTTCCTGCTGCTGCTGCTCCTGCTGCTGCTCCTGCTCCTGCTGCTGCTCCTACTACTGTTCCTGCTGCTGCTCCTGCTGGTTCTGTTCCTGCTGCTCCTGCTGCTGCTCCTACTACTGCTCCTGCTGCTCCTGCTGCTGCTCCTGCTGGTTCTGCTCCTGCTGCTCCTGCTGCTGTTCCTGCTGCTGCTCCTACTACTGCTCCTGCTGGTTCTTGCTCCTGCTGCTCCTGCTGCTGTTCCTGCTGCTGCTCCTCTACTCCTGCTGGTTCTGCTCCTGCTGCTGTTCCTGCTGCTGCTCACTGCTGCTGCTGCTGCTGCTGCTGCTCCTGCTAGTTCTCTCCTGCTCCTCTACTGCTCCTGCTGGTTCTGCTCCTGCTGCTGTTCCTGCTGCTGCTCCTGCTGCTGTTTCTGCTGCTGCTCCTGCTGCTACTGTTCCTGCTGCTACTGTTCCTGCTGCTGCTGCTCCTGATGCTGCTCCTGCTGCTGCTCCTACTACTGCTCCTGCTGCTCCTGCTGCTGCTCCTGCTGGTTCTGCTCCTGCTGCTCCTGCTGCTGTTCCTGCTGCTGCTCCTACTACTGCTCCTGCTGGTTCTGCTCCTGCTGCTGTTCCTGCTGCTGCTCCTGCTGCTGCTGCTGCTGCTGCTGCTGCTGCTCCTGCTGGTTCTGCTCCTGCTGCTCCTGCTGCTCCTGCTGCTGTTCCTGCTGCTGCTCCTACTATTGCTCCTGCTGGTTCTGCTCCTGCTGCTGCTCCTGCTGCTGCTCCTGCTGCTGCTCCTACTACTGCTCCTACTACTGCTCCTGCTGCTCCTGCTGGTTCTGCTCCTGCTGTTTCTGCTGCTGTTCCTGCTGCTGCTCCTACTACTGCTCCTGCTGGTTCTGCTCCTGCTGCTGTTCCTGCTGCTGCTCCTGCTGCTGCTGCTGCTGCTGCTGCTGCTGCTCCTGCTGGTTCTGCTCCTGCTGCTCCTGCTGCTCCTGCTGCTGTTCCTGCTGCTGCTCCTACTATTGCTCCTGCTGGTTCTGCTCCTGCTGCTGCTCCTGCTGCTGCTCCTGCTGCTGCTCCTACTACTGCTCCTACTACTGCTCCTGCTGCTCCTGCTGGTTCTGCTCCTGCTGTTTCTGCTGCTGTTCCTGCTGCTGCTCCTACTACTGCTCCTGCTGGTTCTGCTCCTGCTGCTGTTCCTGCTGCTGCTCCTGCTGCTGCTCCTGCTGCTACTGTTCCTGCTGCTGCTCCTGCTGCTGCTCCTGCTGCTACTGTTCCTGCTGCTGCTCCTACTACTGTTCCTGCTGCTACTGTTCCTGCTGCTGCTCCTGCTGCTGCTCCTGCTGCTACTGTTCCTGCTGCTACTGTTCCTGCTGCTGCTCCTACTATTGCTCCTGCTGCTACTGTTCCTGCTGCTGTTCCTGCTGCTGCTCCTACTACTGCTCCTGCTGCTACTGTTCCTGCTGCTGCTGCTCCTACTACTGCTCCTGCTGCTACTGTTCCTGCTGCTGCTCCTACTACTGTTCCTGCTGCTGCTGCTCCCGCTGGTTCTGGTCCTGCTGGCACTGCTCTTGCTGCTGCTCCTGCTGAGGCTGACACTAGATCCTGCTCAGCTCGCGCGGACGACAAGATGGCGGCCACCCCCCTGAACCAGCCCGGAGCTCTCCCCCAGATTCGTCTTCTGTGGAATCCAGCCAGGGTTCCACTACTTCCTGTGAGTCGCAGACTGACTGCGCTTCCTGTTCATTCTGGCGCAGTGTCTGGGCATGGGTGGTCCGGCCCCGGTACTTCTGGAGTTTCTCCTGGCCCAGACAAACGTCCTGCAGTCTCCGTGCCGTGTGTGTCATGGGTTCGTTCCACCCGTTGGTCAACGGGTCTTCCCTAACTCATTTCCTGCACCAGCCAGGTCAATTCCTGCTCCTGCATTAGCACAGCCCACTCCAGGATTAGCCAAGTTAGCACCTGTGCCTGTTCTATCCCTGTTAGCTTCAGCGTCCACTCCAGCCAGGTCAGTTCCTGCTCCCGTGTTAGCCCAGTCCGCCCCTGTTCCTGCACTAGCCAAGTTAGCACCTGCGCTTAAACTAGCCAAGCTAGCTCCCGCTCTAGCTAAGAGTCCCCCTGCAGCAGCCAGACCGCTGCTGCACCGGTGAAGTCCGCATCAGCCCCAAGGCCCAATGTGAGGGATTTCCCTGCACATCCAGAGAGGAAGGGCCTGGTGTTGGAGTGCCTCAAGAAGCCAGAAGGTGAAGAGGCTCCACCCCTCGGCATCCCACAGACTCTGGTGCAGAGAGCCCAGTGTTTCCCGCAGGCAGTGTTGCAAATTTGGGGTCCGGGCGTGTTTGTCAAAGGAACTCACAGGAAACCAGAACTAGCGAGCAAGATTTATTCTGCACAATCGACTGTGGTCTCTCTGCAACACTGTGGCAACTCACACAGACCCGCAGGGGGGCAGAATAGCATCTCTTCCTCCGCAGACAGGCCTCTTGAACATTCGGCGTATCTGCTAATTACGTGAACACCATGCAGCATTGACGCAAGACGCCGCTGTGGTGCGAGTAATCCACGGCTCCATACGTGATTGTCCTTGGAGTAAGATATGCGTGGGTCACGTAGACACAGGACAGAAAAATAAAGCCTTATATGATTACATGTACATCAACAATAGAACAAATGTTCATTTTGCTACATTCCCCCTGTTGGCCTCTAAAAGAGGACATATTAAAGATCAAACGCATACATAGGCAGGTCATCTTTGCCCGGTTCCGGGGCTGATGGATTGGACGGCAAAAGTGGCATCATCGTGTCTGTTTCAGACTGAGAGCCTTTCTCAATGGTAGAAGAGATGAAACGTACACACAGAGCGCGAATACAAGGAACACAACAACAACCGCAAGTAAGAATTATAGCCACAAATGAAGCAATAGAAGTCAACAGAGCAATAATAAAAGTTTTCCATTTGCCAAAAATACCGGTCATCCAGTCACCGAGCGGATTGTCAATCCCAGAATTTTCCAACATTTCATTAGACAGGGTTCGAAGGCCTTCTAGGGCACGCATCACAGACCCATCAGGATCGGTGTTATTGGGGATGAAAGTACAGCACATGTCACCAAACATTGAACAAACCCCTCCTTTCCCTGCTAAGAGCATATCTAGGGCCATGCGATTCTGTATAGCCATCAGTGATGTCGCTGCCAATTGTTCAGAGAGGCCCTCTACAGCATCTCTGGTAAGGTTCACCAATCTTTGAACATTATAATGAATATAATTAATTCTGTCAACATTTTTGTTTGGTGTGACGGGGAATAGTGCCGACACAACGGGAATGTTTTCAAACCCTGCCGCCACTTGGTCCACTAATTTATATTTGTCGGGGACGCCTCTAGGAATGCCTATGCCTATGTAAGTTGGTGTATTTTTGGTCAGATCAAAATAATCTTTTGATAGATCTTGTTTAGCCAACACATGTTGCCTCCGTCGAGCTGTAAGGGATCCTGGGGTTATAGGAGCGGAACGAACCAACTTATGCCCTATTAAAGTAAGAGGAGCCGCGAGGCGTACCATGGCACAACTTCCTCTTGCACCTGGTAGCAACCCTGTGTGAAGGCCGTCTCCGCAATACCAGAATAAGCCTGAACGGGGGAATTAGGCCTATTAGAGAGGCATTTCCTGAATAGTGCCATAATCATACCTGTTTCCCGTAAAGTTGAAACACATAAAACGATTTGGGGGCCCCCTGTGGGGCTTGAATGGTCCTGTCTTAGTATCATTACTAATTGGGGGTAGATAGAAGTCAGTGTGGAGCAGTTAGCCGGATTCATTTCTGTTGTTAATTTCATCATGCAATTAAAGCCCCATGAGTCAGAAGGGTAAAGGGGAGCTGGTTCAGTATACAAGTGTGGTCTAGCAGAGGCACAAGCTACACAATTCCCTTTGATATGACTCCTTGCCTCCTGGGCTAGCCATGAAAGCTAGTAGGCTAATAGGTAGGAGTAAGGATTATGGGATAAATTGGTGACCGATAACATAATGGGATTCGTTTGGTCGTTACTCCATCCTCGGGTAAGGGTCAAACTAGTTTGGAATTCTTTCCAGGGACTGCTATATTTAGGTGTAACATAATAACTCTTGTGTGGTCCAGACACGGTGTACACATAGGACCAATCGGGACACCAAGGGCCATTGGTTGGAGCCCCCCACATAAAATTGCACAAGTAAACATCATATCCCCTCCAACTGCCAGTATCTGATCCACAATCAATAACAGAACAAAGGTCAAAAGTATATGTAGTTGTAGCCCCTCAACTATGGTTTAACTGTAAAGCACGACTAGTAGCACAAATAGAGTAGTCCTGACTGCCCATTGCTGATCGTTTCGTCCGGCGTTGCACTAAAGTCAAATTAAGGTGAACAGAGCGGTTTCCACGAACCAGCGATTTTTGAATGTGACTGGAGAGCTTATTAGTGGCAAATGAAATTAAGGCAACGAGAACAATGAACACAATTAGCATAGCTATCCAAAAACAACAATCAAGACACTGTTTCTTTAATGTAGGACGGATCCTCCTTCGTTCCTGCCGTGGCGGTCGGGGTGTCCCGTCCTCTGATGGTGATTCCTCTTCCGCGAATGGATCGATGTATCGGGTGATCCCCTGTGTGGGAGCCATCGTTGCAGGGAGAGGTTGCTAGCACTTCATCTGTTACGCTTTGGGGGATATCTGACATCTCAGTCCCCTTTTCCTCTGATGTTGTAGGCACTCTGGCACACTGTGACAGATGAAACCACGTGGATCCTTTCCCTTCAAGGCGAACAGCTGTGGTGGTCCTTGCTGTGACACAGTGTGGCCCTGTCCAACAGGGTTCCTGCCACTTCCTCTTGAAGACCTTCAACAGGAGGAATTCTTCCCCTGCTAGCTTTGGTCTCTCCTCCGTCAAGGGTGGAACCTGGAGAGAAAGACTGTCTTACCTTTAGTTGGCGTGCATGCTGTGTTGTCGCTCGGCTTTCAGTCGTTGCTCCTCTGCCAATCCTTTCGTCCCATTTTTCGACCGATCACGTTGGGCTCACCAAATTCTGTCGGGAACTCGCAGCCGGGCTCACCCGCCCTCTGGTCCCTTGCGCCTTCGTTTATTGGTCAGGACATATCAAACCAGAACAGGTAGTTGTTGCTAGGCAAAGCTTTTAATGACAAACAAAGTTTTACAAGATCTTGGAGAGTCGTTGACAAAACAGCTGCATAACAGAATTGTCATGTCAAGGAGATCCGCTGAAGCAGAGTCTCCACACCTTTTTATCCTAGTGGGGCCTCCTCCTCTGGCTCCCCCGTGAGTGACCATCTGTTCATTGTGTACTTTTTCACTTCTCGATTTAGGGTTCCTGTCTTCACTAACTTTGCTGATTTAATGTCTTCTACCTAAATTGGGTCTTAAGCGAGACTCCTTTAACCAACATAGAGTCCAAATATGGTTATGACCTTAGTAGAGTTCCTTCTGCACATTCTGTTCTTGTATAGTTTATAGGGTCAATGTCTGGTCAAGGCCTCAATCTGACTCTCTCAGTACATTTCAGTTACAGCTTTATCTCATTATTTCCACACTCCGATCCATTTACTCCTTCCCGTGTGAAGACACGCCTCAGGGGTGGTTCCCTCCTCGGTCTTCCATGGATGTGAAAAGGATGCGATCGCTGCAGCACTGACAGGAAACACAGCTCGCATAGCAGCAAAGAAATTTTCAACATGGTCAGTAACAGGTGCAGAAGGTGGCACATCCTCAGTTCGAGCTGCTGCTTCAATCTGGCTCAATGTGTGGTGTCCTACACAGGCGGCTACAATAGCTCGCATGTCTCCCATGGCCAGTAACACCCCTTGTGTGTGGCCTTTTAAGGCTTGAATCCAGGGACTGGCCCCATTAGGGAGAGGCAGTAATTCATTTCTCAATCCTGTAATGTCGCCCAATTGCCATGGTTTATATGTTGGATTTATAGAACCTGGGACGGCCACTAGGGGGAGCTGGAGCACTGGTTCCACTCCTGTGACCTGTGCCCGGGAGCGCGTGAAAGGAACAGAACGATAACTGTCATTTCCTGGTGTGGAGTGAACGGAGAGTGTAGACTGTGGTGTTGTCGGGATGGAAGTCAGGAACGATTGACCTGGTTCCCCCTGTTGAGGTGTCATAGGTGACATGTGAGACGATACGTGTGATGCGCCTTCTTGTGGTTGTGTTTGGATTTGTAAATTACGCAACTGTGTTTCCAATTCTGCCATACGCTTAGACATGTCCTCAGCATTCCACTCTGCCATGGCTCTTTTATACGAGCCTGTTGTGTCTCGCTCATGAATACTGTCCCCTAAGACTTCTGTCTGAATGATGGAGAGAAGGGTCACCACACATAGGTGGATATGTGAGATGCAGGGTGTAGTAATAACCCATCAGATACCGCAAACCTTCACTCAGTTCTTCTTTGGCAAATGTAGTGACAGGAATGTTTCCAAATGCCAGAAGACAACGGGACCCATCCAAGACCAAAACAGAGCTGAAGAGAGTTCTCCTCTGGAGGTAGATGGCTGGCTCCTCTGTTGGCTACAGAAGAGAACAAGAGACCACAGAAAATGATCAGTTTCTCTGGTTTTACTATTTCTAGGTATGTGTTTCAGTACATTTTTGTTGTATTCTATAAACTGCTGATATTTCTCTCAAATGTGAAATTAAAATATTGCCTTTAGAGCATTTATTAGCAGAAAATGACAACTGATCAAAATAACAAAAAAGATGCAGTGTTTCCAGACCTCAAATAATGGAAAGAAAACACGTTCCTATTCATTTATAAACAGCACAACACTAATATCTTAATTTAGGGAGAGTTTAGAAATCAATATGGCTGGGATAATCTCAATCTGGTTGGGATTATCTTTACTTTATTAGAGTAAAGTGCTCCTGCATTGATGGATTCCATCTGAGTGGAGACGCTGTGGCTGAATGCACCAATGAAAAGACGTGGAAGAGAGGAGCCATCGCATGTAAAAGTAATTCTCAGAACTTACTCAGTAAGTCTCGTGAAAAGTGCCCCTCTGGATTAGGGCTTTCCAAACTATTCCATAAAGGGTCGTGTGGCTGCAGGTTTTTCTTTCAACTCATTTGGTCAATTGATCTGAGTCTTCAGACAGCTGATTGGTCAAACTATGTGTGGTTGATTGGTTGGAACAAAAACCTCCAGCCACACAGCCTTTTGAGGTTGTGTGGCTGGACTTGCTTATAAGGGATGAAAGTCCTTGGACCTTCACCGGTGCTTGCAGTAATCCACCACGTTTTCCCTGCTCTCATCAGTGGAGGGTTTGCTGACAACAGTCTGCGTACATCTGGAGTGAGAGTTGTTCGGTAGCCCTAGCTGTCCCCAAGACAAACAGGCTGGAAGATATAGAAAGCAGGTTAACAGCAGCACTTGCCTGAACAAGGACTTGACCCCTGGACCCACAGATTAAAGGTCTGATGTTCTACCATCTGAGTTATACAGGCTCGGCAATGACAGTCATCGCTGTAATCTGAAACCACTCCCTGTTGTATTTTTGCAGTGAGAATTGCCATCATTTATCAACCCTGTGTAAAAAAGAGCACAGATCTCACCGCAGGAGTCAATATACTGTATGATAGGACACGTGAACATAAACAAAATATTACATTTTGTTACGTAAGAAAATATTGATCAAGTCTCTAACTGACAGCATCAAATTCTAAAGGAAGGATCTCTGAGTCTGTGTTCCAAATCAACAAACGGAAGAATGCTGACGATAAATGACAATTTATTAAAAGACCAATAAATTATTATATTGAATGAACAAGATTATACATGCATAATGTAATTTAACAATGATAAGGATAATAATAAATGTACTTATTGGAGGATGGCGGTGAAAATTTTCAATGAATAATTTAATTAAACCTAATCCTATTATAAAATTTGGATATTGATTAATTTGGTTAATATAAGACACCAGCAGCTCTGCTCCAGCGGGTCCAGACTTCCGATGCAGACCCTTGTGGACTCCGTCTACCAGCTTACTCTGCACGCGGTCTCTCCAGTAAGTTCTTGAGGGTCTCAGAACCAGCGTCTGTTAGTTTCTCCTGGCCAAACAAAGCTAAACTGTCGTGATTCAAAAGATTTTCAGATAATTTGGCAAACAGTCTTTTACAGATGCAGTACTTGCCCTTTTAGGATTAAGTACAGATGCAGTACTTAACCCTAAAAATATATTTTCAACAGAAGCTTCTGGAAAACTTGTATTGAAAAATCAAAAATATGTAAAGAGAAAAAGTTTTGGCTTGAAAACAAAGTGTAACTAAAGAGTGGCAAAAGGCAAGGAAGGGACATGGAAGGACAAGGCAAAAATAGGGGACAAAAGAGGCAAAAGCACATGCCCAAAAAGAATAGGGAGGGGGCACTGCTTGGGTATTTATACCTCTGACCCCCCCCGATGGCTGGTCTTGAATAACTTATTTATAATGCAAATTACTTGCTCGTGACTTGAGCTTCTCCAGATTTTTTTGTTGAAAATCTTATTTAATATAAAAATGTTCTTCAACTATCTCTCAGAATCTTCCTAACAAAAGGCATAGAATACATCAAGGACAAGGCCCCAACGGATGACGTGCTCAGTGAATGTCTCAGGCAATGGCAAGATCAGGAGGCGCTGGAGGAGGGACCAGCATGGGAGGACAAGCCCCTACACGGGATGTACCACCGGAACATAGCTGAAGTGGCTGATCTCAAGAAGTCCTACCAATGGCTAGAGAGGGCTGGCCTACAGGACAGCACAGAGGCACTCATCCTGGCTGCACAGGAGAAAGCCCTGAGCACCAGAGCAATAGAGGCCCAGACATACAACACCAGACAAGACCCAAGGTGTAGGCTGTGCAAAGAGGCACCTGAGACAATCCAACACATAACTGCAGGGTGTAAGATGCTGGCAGGGAAAGCATACATGGAACGCCATAACCAAGTAGCTGGCATAGTCTACAGGAACATCTGTGCGGAGTATGGGCTGGAAACCCCAAGGTCAAAATGGGAAACACCTCCAAAGGTGAGAAATACCAAGGGCTCAGAGAGGAGCTGGAGAAGGCTTGGAAGGTGAAGGTGACAGTAGTGCCCGTGGTGATCGGAGCACTCGGGGCAGTGACCCCCAAACTGGAGGAGTGGCTACAGCAGATCCCTGGAACAACGTCAGACATCTCAGTCCAGAAAAGTGCAGTACTAGGAACAGCAAAGATACTGCGCAAGACCCTCAAGCTCCCAGGCCTCTGGTAGAGGACCCGAGCTTAGAATGGAGGAGGAACCACCCACGGGGGGTGAGAAGAGAATATATACTGTATACGTTCATACTTTTCCTATTTGAAAAGAAAAAGAATAAAAGAATAAGAATAATAATGATAGCCCAGAATGTTAATTCCAGTTACAGTTGATTGTCAGGGATGTCTTTGTCTGGGGAGGTGTCAGCTTTGACCTCCCTGCGAGCTTTGACCAGATGTGGCATTGTTTCCCAGGTCTTAAAACTCATTTTTTGGCATTTTATGGCCAAAAGGGATTAGAAAACTAAACTAAAAGTCCATTAGCATAATTCCTATGAGAATTTCCATAGTCTTGATGTTAGAAATTTAGCACTTCTTCTTGCAGGATTTGCAACATCTGCAACATTGCTAATTTTAAGTTAAAATATAAATATTTTAAATATAAAATAAATATAAACACTGTTTGAGTCCTCAAATAGGAATCTTTACCTCTGCTTTTAAATCATGACACAAAGTTTGTAAAGACTCACTGCTAGGCAGATAAGATCTAAATGGCACATGATTATGGTCAACATAAGTTTTCTCTAGGAGAAGTTGTGAAATCTCAGCTAAAACATTATATAATTAATTAATTTTTAATGACTCCACATGTGACCCTAAAATGACAGTCTGATCTCACCCATCATCAGCATTATCTACATCCTGACTGCCTGGTGGAAAAAAGCTGGCTTTGGTCTGGAGACTCTGCAGTCTCCTCCCTGATGGCAGCAGGCTGAAGAGACTGAGATGGGTGGGTGGGGTCACCTGTAATCCTGGTAATTTGCAGGTGAGGTGGATGTGGTAAATGTCCAGAAGGGAGGGAGAAGAGCCCCCAATGAAACCCCAACCCTCACCTGGACAGGGACTTGAACCCTGGACCCTCAGATTAGAATAGAATAGAATAGAATAGACTTTATTCATCCCACAGTGGGGAAATTCTTTTGTCTACAGCATCAAAGGGGGGTACGACAAAAACAGAACAGCGGTATGGGAGTAAAAAACAAGTTGAATAAAAAAGAAAAAAATATATATTAATATTAATGTAAGAAAATATTGCACAAGTAAAATAAAATTGCACAACAATGATATACAATTATATACAAAGACCAGTGAATACCAGTGAATAGTGAACAACAACAACAAGTGAACAAAGAAAGCCCTGTGTGGGTACATAAATACGTGTCACTATAGTGTTGTGTTGTACAGTCTGATGGCTGTGGGGAGAAATGACCTGCGGTAGCGCTCCTTCCTGCACTGGGGGTGTAACAGTCTAGTGCTGAAGGAGCTGGACAGGGCCTCTACCGTGTGGTGCAGGGGGTGGTGGGGGTTCTCCATGATGAATGTTAATTTGGACAACATCCTTCTGTCCGCCACCTCCTCGATGGACTCCAGGGTGCAGCCCAGGACAGAGCCAGCTTTTCTAACCAGTTTGTTTAGTCTCTTCCTATCTCTGCCTGTACTGCCCCCCGCCCAGCACACAACTCCATAAAGGACTACTGAGGCCACCACAGTGTCATAGAAAGTCCTTAGTAGTTGTTTACACACACCAAAGGACCTCAGTCTCCTCAACAGGTGAAGTCGGCTCTGGCCCTTCTTATACAGAGCGTCTGTGTTGTCAGACCAGTCCAGTTTATTGTTTATGTGAACACCCAGGTATTTGAATGAGTCCACAATCTCAATGTCTGAACCCTGAATGTTCACCGGTGTGTGTGGTGAAGGTGACTTCTGAAGTCCAGAACTAGCTCCTTTGTTTTGCCAGTGTTTAGGATCAGGTGGTTGTTCTCGCACCAGCTCACAAAGTCAGAGATGACCCCCCTGTACTCCTGCTCATCTCGCCCCGATACACATCCAACAATGGCACTGTCATTTGAGAACTTCTGCAGATGACAGTGTTGGGAGTTGTTTTTAAAATCCGATGTGTACAGCGTGAACAGAAAAGGGGAGAGCACCGTCCCCTGAGGAGCCCCCATGCTGCAAACTACCACGTCAGACACACAGTCACGCAGCCTCACAAACTGTGGCCTGTCTGTAAGGTAGTTGATGATCCAAGCAGCCAGATGTTGGTCCACGCCTGCCACCTCCAGCTTCCTTCTCAGCAGTGACAGCTGGATGGTGTTAAAAGCACTTGAGAAGTCAAAAAACATGACTCTCACAGTGCTTCCAGGAGACTCCAGGTGAGACAAGGCCCGATGCTGCAGGTAGATGATGGCATCATCCACCCTGATGCCTGGTCGATATGCAAATTGCAGCGGGTCTAGTGCTGAGCTCACCTGGGTGCTGAGGTGACTGAGGACGATCCTCTCCATGGCCTTCATTAGGTGGGAAGTTAAGGCGACGGGTCTGAAGTGGTTTGGCTCCCTAGGACGAGCTACTTTAGGAACCGGAACCAGGCAGGAAGTCCTCCAGAGTACTGGTACTCTCTCCAGGCTGAGGCTCAGGTTGAATATGAAGAGGACCACCTCGCAGAGCTGGTCTGCACATTCCCTGAGGACCTTGGAGCTGATGTTATCAGGTCCTGTTGCCTTCCTGGCCTTTGTCCTCCTTAACTCCCTCCTAACCTGGTTCAGAGAGAGACAGAGGGGGGTGGGTGGTGGCTGGTCTGGGGCCGTGGGTTGTTGGGGGGGTCCCATTGTTGTGTTCAGAGGAGGGGTAGAGTGGACTGAGTGGTGCTGAGGTGTGAACAGCTGCAGCTGGGAGGAGACGCCTGGACTGGAGAGGTGTGAAGAGGGAGCCTTGGAGACTGGGGGCTGGGCAGAGTCAAACTATTGAAGAATATGTTCAACTCATTTGCCCTTGCTTGGTCACCAGTGGCCTTACGACCGTTTCCAGCCTCACCGTGGCCTGAGATGTGTTTCAGTCCTCTCCATACATCCCGAACGTTGTTCTTCTCCAGGCGATGCTCCAACTTCTTCCTGTAGCTATCCTTGCAGCTCCTGATTTTGTATTTTAAGTCCCTCTGCACTCTACGCAGCTCCTCCTTGTCCCCTGAGAGAAAAGCCCTCTTCTTCTGGTTTAGAAGGGCCTTCAGCTCAGGGGTCACCCAGGGCTTGTTACTGGAAAAACACTGTATTCTTTTGGTTGGCACACAGAAATGAATGTAATCTGTGATGCAGTGTGTGATGCCATCAATGTCCTCCCCATGTGGGCTGTAGAGAACGTCCCAGTCTGTGGTGTTGAAACAGTCCTTTAGTTGCTCCGTTGCCTCCTCAGTCCACAGCTTCACTGTTTTTACCTGTGGTGACTGCTGTTTCACCACTGGAATGTAAACAGGGGAGACATGAACCAGGTTGTGGTCAGAGCGTCCTAAAGGGGGGGAGGGGGGTGGATTTATATGCGTCCTTCACGTTAGCATATAGAAGGTCCAGAGTTTTATTGTCCCTTGTGTGGCAATTCACATACTGGATGAAGTTGGAGAGGGTGGCGGAGAGGGGGGTGCAGGCATGGTTAAAGTTCCCAGAGACGAGAATAAGGGCGTTCGGGTGCTGCGTCTGTAGCCGGGACACGGTGCCGTGCACGCGCTCACACGCGACAGCGGCGTCGGCCGACGGAGGGATGTAAGCAGTGACTAGCAGCACATGGGAGAATTCCCGTGGAAGGTAGTACGGCCGAACGCTGACTGTCACCAGCTCAACGTCCCTACTGCAGTGCTGTTCTTTAACGGTGATGTGGTCCAGGTTACACCATCTGTCGTTCACAAACACCGCCAGTCCCCCACCTTTCCTCTTCCCGCTCTGCGCCGCGCTCCGGTTCGCCCGCACCAGCGTAAATCCGTTGATGGACACCACGGTGTCCGGTGTGTCTTGATTTAGCCACGTTTCCGTGAAACACAGCAGGCTGCTCTCTCGGTACACGCGCTGCAGTCGCATGAGCGCCGTTAGTTCGTCCGGCTTGTTGGAGAGAGAACGGACGTTTCCCATAATGACAGATGGTACGTACGGCTTGTACCTCCGTTTCCTCTCCCGGCGCTTAATACCAGCTCTGCAGCCTCGTCGTTTCCTTCGTATCTCCGCTGGAATCTCTGGGCTTCCAGTGTGAAGGAACTCCGCACGGCTAAGAGCTAACAGCTGATCCCGACTGTAAACCGCATCCTAGAGGCCGCATCCTAGAGGGTCCCCCGAGGCCGGCTTAAAAAGTTGAAAAAAGATACTAAGACAAAGTGCGCAAGTAATAAAGTTTGTGCCCTTTGTCACACCACTCCATAACGGTTTATTTACAAAACTGAAAACACAAATAGGGAGGAAAAAAACATTAAAAAACGATACAAAAAGAGCACGAAAGGAGAGAGCTGCTGAGACTTGCTGCCACACACGCGGCGCCATCTTGAAAAAAAGTCTGATGCTCTACCAACTGAGCTATCCAGGCTCAGTGAAGTGGTTCATATTTGAAAAACCACTCCCTTTTATGTTAAAGACTATTTTCACAGTGAAAATTGCTATCATTTATTAACCTTGTGTAAACAGAGCGCAGATCTTAGTGCAGTAGTCAATGTATGACAGGGCACATGTGATTAATGACACGTTTGTATATTATCGATGCCAGCTTCTTGATAAATGCGGCTGCTGAAAACAAGAGTCATGAACATGTCACAGCCTTAAATATACATGGTACAGAGGCCTCACCCACTGAGGTCAAACCAAAATTTACGAGTTGGAAGTTGATACAAAGCTCTTTTAAACTTGTTTTTCACAGCTTCTGACCGCTTGTATCATGATTTATACCTGATTTTTAACATTGATATTTATCACTTTAAATATAGATCACCTTAGATGGATGGATATGTTTAAATAGATATATTTAAATATAATACATGAAATCAGTAAATTCTTTTTAACTCATGTAACTTTATGTACTTTTAACACTGTATTTTCAAGCTCTGCCCCAGCAAACTTAGAACTGAAGAAGCTCTCTGGAGAGAGGGCGAAACGTTTTCAAGGAAACCTTTCAGTCCAGTTGACACAGAGAGATCTACTTTGGATAACCATGACCTGGATGACTGAGAATCTACACAGACATCTTGCATCACATTTTGGGAAAGATACCCTTTGCTTGGTGCGAGAGCATGAGAAGACAGCCAAGAAATTAGCGGACTTCAGAAACCACCTCCGCTTCAACCTGAGATGCCGACAGCAGAAAATTACTCCCACCTGTCTACGCATGAGGTCAACAGTAGGGGGACACAGAGCAGAAGTCATCCTTAAAACAACGGAAAAACACCTACTTAATGAGAGGATCAGGCAGATCCACTTCACTATAGACACCCTGGAAGCAAGGTTAGACCAAAGAAGGGAAGTATTGTCCTCATTGCTTCCCCCTGAAGTCATGGAAGAAGTATCTAAACTGGTTTCCAGGACACAATCCATACAACATACCAGAGTAAAAGAACGTCAGACACGCAAATTTAACACCCTGCTGGTCAAGCACACCTTTAACGGAACCAAGCCCCACTCCTGGACAGGAAAACACACCACACCCTCGTCAGATTCACAGCGGGAGAAATGGGTGAAAAATCTCTCGAACAGGAAGTTAACACAACCTGAAGAGGACGTGCTAGCCAAAGGACTGAATTTTGCAGTAACCCCAGAAGAGGTACCGGTTGTTGATCTCATCACAGCTACAGAAACAGCCATTAGAAACAACAAACTCCCTGAAGCTGAAGCAGAACAGATTAGACTGAAGGTATCTGCTGCTTTATCCAGTGCCAAAGCTCCAGCCTCCAACATCACCATGGAAGAGAAAGGAGCCCTTGCATCATTAGCAAAAGACAAGGACATCACCATTTTACCAGCTGACAAAGGTAGATGCACAGTTGTTCTCAACACCACAGATTACGACACCAAAATACTCAACCTCCTGAGCGACACTAACACATACGAGAAACTCAAACGGGACCCCACCAGCTCATACAAGAAGAAAGTAATAGATCTTCTCCAGAAACTGGAAAAGGAAAAAGCCATTGACAGACCACAATACTACCGTTTATATCCAGGAGAAGCCATCCCTTGCATCTATGGATTACCCAAGATCCATAAACAAGGGACCCCTCTCAGACCAATAGTTAGTAGCATCAATTCTGTCACGTACAACATTTCAAAATACTTGGCCTCCATCTTGGCTCCCATGGTTGGCAACACCCCACACCACATCAGTAACTCCCAGGATTTTGCTAAAAAGGTCAGTCGGCTCAAACTACAACCTGAGGAGACCATGGTATCTTACGATGTCATTTCCCTCTTCACGTGTATCCCTACCACTGAGGCAACAGCGACCATCCACAAGCGCCTTCTATTGGACGACAGCCTTCCAGAGAGAACAGCCTTAACACCAACCCAAATCTGCACCATGCTGGACCTCTGTTTGAACACCACCTACTTTCAATACAGAGAGGGCTTCTACAGGCAGAAACATGGTTGTGCCATGGGTTCACCAGTGTCTCCCATAGTTGCCAATCTCTACATGGAGGAGGTTGAAAACAGAGCCCTGTCGTCTTTCACAGGAACCGTCCCAAGCCACTGGTTCAGATATGTTGATGACACCTGGGTCAAGATTCAAACAAAAGAATTGGAAGCGTTCTCAACCCACCTGAATAACACAGATGATTACGTCAAATTCACCAGAGAGGACGTAAAAGAAGACAGTCTGGCCTTCTTGGACTGTGCAGTCAAGATCAAGGAGGACAGAAACCTTAGTATTGAAATCTACAGAAAACCCACCCACACAGATCAGTACCTTCTTTTTGACTCACACCACCCACTGGAACATAAACTTGGTGTTATCAAAACCCTACAACATAGGGCCAAAGAAGTACCCACCACAACCCAAGGGAAGAAGAAAGAACAGGATCATCTAAAAACAGCACTCAAAACATGTGGTTACCCGGACTGGGCCTTCACAAAGACCTCCAGAAAACGAGACCCCAGCAAAGAAGAGGAAAGAAATAAACGTCACAGCATTTCTATCCCCTACCTGTCTGGAGTTTCAGAAAAATTCAGGAGAATCTTTCAAAAACATGACATTCCAGTACAGTTCAAACCCTCCAACACACTCAGACAGAAACTAGTCCACCCAAAAGACAAGACACCAAGACACAAACCAAGCAATGTTGTCTATGCTGTACAGTGCCAGGAGGAATGCAAGGAACTGTACATTGGGGAAACCAAACAGCCCCTCCATAAACGAATGGCCCAACACAGACGTGCCACTTCTTCAGGACAGGACTCAGCAGTACACCTACACCTAAAAGAAAGCGGACACTCCTTTGAGGACAGTCAAGTACGTGTGCTGGCCAGAGAAGATCGCTGGTTTGAGAGGGGTGTCAAGGAAGCCATCCACGTCAAGTTGGAAAAACCATCTTTAAACAGAGGTGGTGGACTAAGGCACTTTCTGTCACCCACGTACAATGCAGTTCTCCACTCTTTTCGTCAGCATTCCAAACATTCACGCTGTTTGACCAGACCTGGAGACTCATTAACATGTGACCCAACAGACAAAGGGGAAGCACCCCAACTGAAACTAAATGAACGACCCTGCCAACCACCCTGCCAAGGACTCTCAGGTGACCACCCGGGCCATTAACATGCCAATGGTCCACAGGGCTATATTTTCAAGCTCTGCCCCAGCAAACTTAGAACTGAAGAAGCTCTCTGGAGAGAGGGCGAAACGTTTTCAAGGAAACCTTTCAGTCCAGTTGACACAGAGAGATCTACTTTGGACAGTCCTGTACTCCTCCTCGTCACCACCGCTGATACATCCTACCACTGCAGAGTCGTCAGAAAACTTCTGAAGGTGGCGTGTGGACCAGCGTCTGAGTCAGCCCCCCGTCGATCGCGTCCTCTATCTTATCGATGTCTGGAGGGATCACCTTCTCGGGGGTAGGCGGAGGCGTCGGAGGTAAAATCTCTTCATCATCATCTTCAGCGTTAGTTCAGCAGTGTCCACTGAACTAGCATACAGCAACACAGAAATACAGAAATAAAAAGAAGAAATGTACAAATAAAGATTATGGATTGAATTTAGTCCGCCACACTTTTTTTCATCTTTTCATCAGCATTCTGGGATGGAAGAGCCTTAACCAGCGCCGACACATTGGCCTTAAGAGTAAATGAGGGAGAAAATATAACACTTAGCTGCAGCTTCATCATTTATTGTATTACGAGTGTCCTGTAGAGAACCATGTAGAAACAAAGATATTCTCGTGGAAACAACTCGAGCTCAGATGGGCAAATACAGCATCAACTTTGAAAAAGAGAAACCAATTTTTATGAGCATCACCAATGTGTCAAAGTCAGACTCTGTGCTATACACAGAGGTTGGCTTCTTCCAGTTTCAAAGGAGAATTTTGAGGTCCAAGTTGAAGGTGAGGATCTTTAAATGATGTCATTATAGCCCTCTTTCCAAAGATGTCATGATTTCTCTTTTCAAGTGCTACTGGCTGTAACAACAATGTTTATTTATTTATTAATAATAAATAAATAAACAATAATAATAATAATTATAATTATTTATTTATTTATTTATTCCCATGTTTTAAAGCTACAGTCAGTCTCACACCACAGTGGACAACCTTGACAACTATGGAAGTAAATCTGTGCCACCTTGCACTAAATTTGAATTTGTAACACATTTTTTGCATCAAAATTAAACTTTGAATTTCAAATACATCGAATTTCTCGCACGTATTTTTGTTTCTGACAGTTATTTTTTACAAAGTTCTAAAATAAAGTCAGTGAGAAAAAAATTCAGTGTGAAAAAATTCGTGCGAAAAAATGCAGTGTGAAAAAAATTTAGTGTGAAAACACCATCTCAACATCTGGGTGACCAGGGAAAAGCAATCGAGTCCTGGCTCAATCATCCATCATCCAGCCAATCAAAGTATGCTTCATTGGTCAAGTGACACCGACCCCAGGAGATTGAAGAGGAGGAAGGAGAAGTAAAGGTAATAGTAGAAGAAGATTGACTTTAATCTAATGATGTCGGCTAGTAGCAACAGCGATGGCGCCTCGGTGAGTGGTCTTTATCTGCCGTGCGTTTGTGAAATTTAGCAATACGTATTGTAAGAGTTGAATGTAGTGGGGGTTGAGTGACTAGGCCTGGAGTTGGGGGCGTGGCTGAAAGAAAAAGGTGACGTTCATGCGTTGTTGTTCCGGAAACGGGCGATTAAAAATAAACGTTTGTTTTCTGAGCACGTCCGTGTTTTATTTCCTTATTTTCTCGGCGAGAGAGGGCATCCAGAAGCTCCTGTGCAGCTCGGACACTACAGTATTACGAGATACACCCGCTTATGAACGTTGGCGTTCGTGCTAAGTAACTAGCTTAAGGTGCTCACTTGAGCGAACCCAAAGCGTGTCTGCTTTCTAGCAGAGTTAGTCATAGCACCTTTTGAGTACCTGCTAGCAGCAACAATCGTACAGAAGAGCCATACGAGATAGATAGATACTTTATTAATCTCCAAGAGAAATTCACAATTAATTAAGATAAAGTGATGTGTAGCTGACATGTGTAGCCATCAACGTAATGTTAATGTTGATAAACCTGTGTGCGCACAGGTTACTATCCTAGCAGCCTAGACACGGAAATGGGAATATGCCTGCCCCATACACCAAAAGGTGCAGCCCGACGAGCCGGTCGTGTGCTTGATTTTGAAGTGTTGCATCTGAAGTAAATCTTGTGGTTCAGACATGGACAGCATTTTTTACAGTCTGTAATAGAATCAAGTACCGGACTTTCAATTTTCTTAATGCAGGTGCTTCTTCACTGCATAATTTGGCCTCGCCAGAAAGATTCTGTTGAAACCAAATGCCAAGCTATGTACAGCAGTTCATAGCTAATGGTAGTTACTTGTCTCAAGGGTTTGACTAACTTTCTATTAAATTGTTAATGGCATAATAGGCTATTTATCCTGATTAACAATCATTTACTTGAATCTATGCAACACCAGCTGAACTCACCAGCCTGGTCAAATTTTGGACTGGATAGGAGACTCCCCCTCCAAGACTCAGTACAAGTAATTAACAGGAAAATATCCCACAGCTTCCACCTGCTTGGAGAACATTTTCATCCCAGTGCATTACAAGGACTACACATCCTTTAAAAATTATATACGCTCCTTTATCTACACTTACCAAACAGGAATTGTGTGAGATGTCACACAAGACCAGTCAGTCAGCTAGTCAGTTTAAAACTGTTGGCTTACACTTGTTTTATTTTCAGTGTTAAGACAGATGGTTTAATGGTTTTGGCAGTTTTATCCTTGCAACACAAAAAAAAAATCTCGTGTTCAAACTGGTCTAGCAAGGGAAACTGTCTGGCTACAGCATTCAAAAACACAAGTTCTTGTGTGCAAGTGAACTGAATTTCACATCCAGGGTCATGTGTCCCAGAATTTGCTCCAAGCGATAATGAAGTCTTTTGCAAAGATGCTTGAGCAGTTGTTCCTAGGTGAGAGAAAACAAAATACAGATAGTTCAAAATCTAATGCTTGCTTTAAAATTATAACAAAATAATGCTTCTTGTGAAAGAGATGAACAATTATAAGAGAAGCATCAACATCCCATTCTTCCTCACTCCCTCCTCCCACCCTTTAAGTGAGCACGTTCACGAGCGGGTGTGTCAGGTAATACGTATTGCTAAATTTCACGAACTAATGGCAGATAAGACACTCACCGAGGCGCCATCGCTGTTGCTGCTAGCCGACGTCATTAGATTCAATCTTCTTATTCTACTTCTGCTTCTTTTTCTTCCTCTTCTTCTATTCAAGTTTGTGGGTTCGGTGTCACTTGACCAATGTAGCATAATTTGAGTGGCTGGACGATGGATGTTTGAGCCAGGATTCGATTGCTTTTCCCTTGTCACCGAGATGTTGAGATGATCTTCTTTTCACACTGACTTTTTTTTGCACCGAATAGTTCTGCACTGAATATTTTCGCACTGAATTTTTTACACTGAATTTATTTTATAATTCTGTAAAAAAAAAAAGGTCAAATAAAAATGCGTGCTAGAAATTCAATGTATTTGAAATTCAAAGTCTAATTTTGATTAAAACAAAATCAGTGTGGCCTACCCCGGGGCATAAAGCCCCAGACAATTGAGCTCCTAGCATCATTGGCACATGCAAACCCCTCCACCACGATAAGGTGGTAGCCCCATCTGCAGATGAGTAGTGGAGTATTGTAACTCAGATTGTGGTTCCTGTTCCATAGGGAGATTTACATTTAGCACATGACAGTCCTCTAGCTGGACATCTGGGCATAAGGAAGACATCTGACCACATACTACGTAATTTTTTTTCTGTCCAGGGCTGAAAAAAGACGTTGCTGTAATTTGTTGCAAATTTCGGGTCCGGGCGTGTTCGTCAAAGGAACTCACAGCAAACCAGAACTGGCAAGCAAGATTTATTCTGCACAATCGATTGGTCTCTCTCTGCATCTGTTGTCTCTCTGCAACACTGTGGCAACTCACACAGACCCGCCGGGGGGCAGAAGAGCATCTCTTCCTCCGCGCACAGGCCTCTTGAACATTCGGCGTATCTGCTAATTACGTGAAGACCATGCAGCATTGACGCAAGACGCATGATCAGCACTGCTGTGTATGGTCTATCGCGAGTGATCCACGGCTCCGTACGTGATTGTCCTTGGCGAAGTAAGATATGCATGGGTCACGTAGACACAGGACAGAAAAATAAAGCCGTGTATGATTACATGTACATCAACAATAGAACAAATCTTCATTTTGCTACATTCCCCCTGTTGGCCTCTGAAAAGAGGACATATTAAAGATTGAACGCAGGTCATCTTCGTCCGGTTCAGGGGCTGATGGATTGAACGGCAAAAGTGGCATCATCGTATCTGTTTCAGACTGAGAGCCTTTCTCAATGGTAGAAAAGATGAAACGTACACACAGAATACAAGGAACACAACAGCAACCGCAAGTAAGAATTATAGCCAAAAATGAAGCAATAGAAGTCAACAGAGCAATAATAAAAGTTTTCCATTTGCCAAAAATAACGGTCATCCAGTCACCGAGCGGATTGTCAACCCCAGAATTTTCCAACATTTCATTAGACAGGGTTCGAAGGCCTTCTAGGGCACGCGTCACAGACCCATCAGGAGCGGTGTTATTGGGGATGAAAGTGCAACACGTCACCAAACATTGAACAAACCCCTCCTTTCTCTGCTAAGAGCATATCTAGGGCCATGCGATTTTGTATAGCCATCAGTGATGTCGCTGCCAATTGTTCAGAGAGGCCCTCTACAGCATCTCTGGTAAGGTTCGCCAATCTTTGAACATTATAATGAATATAATTAATTCTGTCAACATTTTTGTTTGGTGTGATGGGGAATAGTGCTGACACAACGGGAATGTTTTCAAACTCTGCCGCCACTTGGTCCACTAATTTATATTTGTCGGGGACGCCTCTAGGAATGCCTATCGCATCTATGTAAGTTGGTGTATTTTTGGTCAGATCAAAATAATCTTTTGATAGATCTTGTTTAGCCAACACATGTCGCCTCCGTCGAGCTGTAAGGGATCCTGGGGTTGTAGGAGCGGAACGAACCAACTTATGCCCTATTAAAGTAAGAGGAGTCGCGAGGCGTACCATGGTACAACTTCCTCTTGCACCTGGTAGCAACCCTGTGTGAAGGCCGACTCCGCAATACCAGAATAAACCTGAACGGGGAATTAGGCCTATTAGAGAGGCATTTCCTGGTGTCGTGTGGTTGCACCAATCATCAGGAATAGTGCCATAATCATACCTGTTTCCCGTAACGTTTAAACACATAAAACGATTTGGGGGTCCCCTGTGGGGCTTGAATGGTCCTGTCTTAGTATCATTACTAATTGGGGGGTAGATATAAGTCAGTGTGGAGCAGTTAGCCGGATTCATTTCTGTTGTTAATTTCATCATGCAATTAAAGGCCCATGAGTCATAAGGGTAAAGGGGAGCTGGTTCAGTATACAAGTGTGGTCTAGCAGAGGCACAAGCTACACAATTCCCTTTGATATGACTCCTTGCCTCCTGGGCTAGCCATGAAAGCCATAAATTTTCCTCAGCATATCCCGTACTCATGGAGATTAACTCAATGGGGGTTAATTGAGTGAAATCTGAGACAAAAACTAAAGGTATGTTACCGGAATTAACTATTGGGGTTTTGCCCCGGTGGTGTTGCCAGTTTTTTCCGTCACTAGTGCAGGGTCATGGAAATTTAGTCTAACAAGGCCGAACGCATCTTTTCCAGCTAGGCTCACACCCAATGCCAAATGCATAGATGAATTGCTAGTGGGACACATCGTTCTGGCTAATAGGTCCGAGGAGTACGGATTATGAGATAAATTGGTGACCGATAACATAATGGGATTCGTTTGGTCGTTACTCCATCCTCGGGTAAGGGTCAAACTAGTTTGGAATTCTTTCAGGGACTGCTATATTTAGGTGTAACATAATAACTCTTGTGTGGTCCAGACATGGTGTACACATAGGACCAATCGGGACACCAAGGGCCGTAATGTGGGGGACCTCCTGCCACAAAATTGCACAAGTAAACATCATATCCCCTCAAACTGCCAGTATCTGATCCACAATCAATAACAGAACAAAGGTCAAAAGTATATGTAGTTGTAGCCCCTCGAGTATACTTTAACTGTAAAGCACGACTAGTAGCACAAATAGAGTAGTCCTGACTGCCCATTGCTGATCGTTTTGTCCGGCATTGCACTAAAGTCAAATTAAGGTGAACAGAGCGGTTTCCACGAACCAGCGATTTTTGAATGTGACTGGAGAGCTTATTAGTGGCAAATGAAATTAAGGCAACGAGAACAATGAACACAATTAGCATAGCTATCCAAAAACAACAATCAAGACATTGTTTCTTTAATGTAGGACGGATCCTCCTTCGTTCTTGCCATGGTGGTCGGGGTGTCTTGTCCTCTGATGGTGATTCCTCTTCCAGGAATGGATCGATGTATCAGGTGATCCCCTGTGTGGGAACCATCTTTGCAGGGAGAGGTTACTAGCACTTCACCTGTTACGCGTTGGGGGTATCTGACGTCGCAGTCCCCTTTTCCTCTGATGTTGTAGGCACTCTGGCACACTGTGACAGATGAAACCACGTGGATCCTTTCCCTTCAAGGCGTACAGCTGTGGTGGTCCTTGCTGTGACACAGTGTGGCCCTGTCCAACGGGGTTCCTGCCACTTCCTATTGAAGACCTTCAGCAGGAGGAATTCTTCCCCTTCTAGCTCTGGTCTCTCCTCCGTCAAGGGTGGAACCTGGAGAGAAAGACTGATAGCCATATGTTTAAGAATTTTGTACATTACCTTTGGGCTGCAAATTGCAGATGGTCCCTTGATGGTCCTGAGAAGGGACGTCCGTGTTGGAGCTCAAATGGAGTGAACCCTGTTTGACGGTTCACTGAATATCTTATGGTCATAAGGACCAATGGCAATGCATCAATCCAATTGAGGCTAGTTGAGGCCATTGTTTTAGCTAATTTAGTTTTGATGTGCTGATTCATTCTTTCCACCTTACCCTGTGACTGGGGGTGGTAAACTGTGCCATATTTGTGGGTCAGACCTAATTGTTGTTCCACTTGCACCAAGTGTTTGTTTTTAAAATGGGACCCATTGTCTGATCTGTTTCTCTTGGGGAACCCATGATTTGGAATATAGTGATTAACCAAAGCTTTGATCACTGCGGCCGCATCCTCCTTTGTGGTAGGATACGCCTCGGGCCATCCAGAGTAGACATCTATTATCACTAATAAATATCTTTTTCACCTTGCCCGCACTCCCATGTCTGTAAAATCCATCAGGATTTCTTCACCAGTTGTTTTAGGCGCTGGAAATAGACCAGGAACATTGTTGATGCCTGGTCTGGGGTTGTACTGGGTGCAGATTTTACATTTGAGTGTGATATCTGCCAGTACTGAAGGTAATTCTGGATGCCAAAAGTTTTTGCAGAATCTTTTCATGGCATCGATCCCCAAGTGTGATGGACCGTGTGCTTCTAGGCACATGTCTCTGAGAAATTGCTTGGGAACCACTAAGAGACCTTTTTTGTTTTGCCATATATACACTTGTTGTCCGTTGGGGCCCTGTTCAATGTCAACCACTTTAGCCCCATTTTCACTCCACTGTTCTTGTTCATCCACCCGATGAGTAAGCGCTTGCGCATTGCCCCATTCATATAATGAAAGAGGTCTTAAATCCTATTCTTTTTCCTCAGCCACCTCCACTAATGTAGCTATGTTGGAAATATCTAGACCAGCAGCCTGTTTTGCTGCTCTGTCCGCTACTTCGTTCCCTTTTGCATCAAGAGACCCATTCTTTTTGTGGGCTGGTATTTTTATCACTGCCAATTTGATGTGGCCTTTTAAGGTCTCGAGAATGCCTTTTATCACATCTTCATGTTTGGGAGGACCCCCTGTTGCAGTCTTCCATCCATTTATTATCCATGCACCCAAATCTCTATGTACAACATGATAACAAAAGGCTGAATTGGTAAAAATGCTTACATTTTGTCCTTTCCCCATTAATAAAGCCTTTTCCAGGGCCACCAATTCAGCTCTTTGGGCCGACGGCGGTTCCACTGAGCCACTGGCTTGAACTATGTAGTCCAGATTTTCTCTTTGTACCACAGCAAATCCAGCCTTTAGGCCCATGTCTGTTCTGTGGCAACTTCCATCTATGTATAAATGTATCTAATCTCTAATGCTTCAGGGAGTGGTGTCGCCTGCATGTCAGGTCTCGCCTTTGACACCCTCATTGTTTCTTGGCAACAATCGTGTTTCTTCCATGCTCATGTGTTGTGCCATGTTGACTTTTTCATTTCTGTAGACTATGTGTGGTTGTGTTAGTAATGTGATGGTTGTATTTTCTCTTCCTGGTATGATGGAAAATGCTGATGACTCAATGAAGGCTATGACAGCACGGTCTGTGTTCACGAAAAATTGATGTTTTTGCACAACCATCTCTGTTTTCATGATGAGCTTAGCTAGGGCTGCTGCACATCTTGTGCAAGATGGTGCTTTTTGTTCAATGGGATCTAAAATGATGCCCAACACATGTCTCTCCCCCTGTCGTTGCTGAAAGAGGCATGCATTTGCTGTCATGCCATCGTCTGCAACGGAAACATCCAAACAGAATGGGATTGCGTAGTCTGGTTTAGCCAGAGCTACTGCATTGGCTAAAAGATGTTTGATGTCCTGGAAATCAGACCGTGCTCGATCTGTCCATGTGAGATGAGCTCATGGGTGTTGTGTGCCAGTGGTTTTCAGGATGTCTCGAAGTGAGGCTATGCGAGACGCATAGTCAGGAATGAAATGTGTGGAAAAGTTAATAAGTCCCAAGAATGACTGCAGGTCTTTAACAGTAACAGGTTGCTTATGTGCCAGAATATTTTGCCTTTGAGAAGTGGTCATTTCAGAGCCACGACCAGAAATGATATTACCCAAAAACTGGACCCGTGTTCGGACCAACTGGATCTTAGACTTCTTAATCAGAAAACCAATAGTCCCCAAATATTGTAAGAGGGTGATGGAAGCCTCTATGCACTTTTTGTCTCGTATGAGAAGCAATCAACAAATCATCCACATACTGGATTAGCAGAGTGTTGTCAGGTAGAGTAGGGGACCTCTGTAAGAGGTGTTTCAAAACAGTGTTAAATATACCAGGTGTTAAAGAGAACCCCTGTGGCATCCTGGTATAGGTGTACTGTTGTCCAGAAAATGTGAATGCAAAGATGGGTTGCAGCTTTGTACTAAGGGGTAAGCAAAAGAAAGCATTAGCCAGATCAATGACAGTGAACCACTGATAGTCAGGAGTGTGACCGGGCAAAGACAGGGCAGTAGTAGGGTTAGGCACTGACTGAGAAGGCTCACGAACAAGAGCGTTAATTGTACAGAGATCGTGAGCCATGCGATAATTTGTTCCATCTGCTTTAAGGACTGGCAAGATGGGTGTGTTCCATGGTGAAGTGGTGGGATAGATGACACCAGCCTGTAACAGCCCTTCTATGGTGCCTGTGATGCCTGGTAGAGCTTCTGTTATGAATTGGATATTGGGGCACATTTACTGGATTAGTTGTGTCAATAGCAAACTCTACAGGTCTGATATTGAGAAGGCCAAAGTCCACTTGATGCGTCACCCACATAGAAGGTAGATTTTCCAATGCTCTGTCAGCCTCGGTAATTCGTTGTCATTGTTGGTGGTTCAAAATGACTTGAGTAGTTGTCGGTTTATAAAATGTGAATTGGCGATTTGATGGAGAGGCAAAAACATTTTGTGTGGATGTTTCTTGCCAATCAGAGATTTTATTAGCAGCGGCCACCATAGGACCAAGGGCCTTTGCCTGTTTCCCTGTTGTGATGGCCAATGTTATGTGTGGTGCTGAGGTGGGGCCCAATTGATAATACTGGCTCTGTTCATCAGTGAGATGGATCGGGGCGGCTACGCCTTCCGGTCCAACTACGATACCAGGTGAGACAACTGACCACTCCTGGCCTTCCCAAAGATCATTGAACCGAACCTGATAGAGGAAGTCACCCTCCGTGTCGTAGAACAATGTGTAAGGGATCCTGGGGTGGAGACAACACATGTCTGACCTTGAGATGCGGATGCCACTGACAGAAGGCTTGCACCAGCCGGGCTGTGGTCCGGGTCGATGACCAGTCCCCAATAAATGTCGGCAACAAGTAGATCTCGCGGAGGTGAGTTTCCCAGGCTCATGATGGCAGAAGTGTTTGATGTTATATTTGTGCACAAGTAGGTGTCACCGTTGGAGAGGGTGATCGTCGTTCCTTCCGGAAGCAGGAGAATCTGCGCCTTAAGAGTCTGGAGGAGATCTCGTCCCAGCAGATTAATAGGGCATTGAGGGCTCATGAGAAATGAGTGATACAGGCTCTGGTTGCCAAGAGTTACAGTTACGGGTTCAGTTTTTGACAAATATAAGGTCTGGCCGCCAATACCCCGTACTGGTACCACTTGGATGGATGGATGGATGGATGGATGGATGGTACCACTTCAGTAGAGAGAGGCAAATCCACCTTTTCAGATAAAGTGGAATGGGTGGCTCCCGTGGCCACAAGAAACAAAAAGTCATTTTTCTCTACCTTCATGGAAAGAAAGGGCTTGGCCGTCGTGCCCCCTCTGGGGACAGCTGGGCCTCCCTAGGCGGGGTACATGCCATGGTCTCCAGATGGCGGTGGCTGATGATATGAGCTGTCATTTTGTTGCTGAGCAACAGACGCCTGTTGTTGTGGGCGTCTGCGACACTCTCTTGCCCAATGTCCCGTCCCTCCGCAGTTGTGACACAAATCTGAGCGACGTGATGCTCCAACCCTTCTCCCAACCGGACCTCTGTCACAACTCCGAGGTGGCCCTCCTGTGGGGAAAGCCTCACGAACAGCGGCCGCTTGAATGTCAGTCGTGGGCGAAGAATGTGCCTTTTTAGATGATTTTTTTCATTTGTTCAATCTACATTTGTGTGAGTGAGTGCCATGCTGCAAGCTGTGCCGCAGCTTGTTGTCGTTCTTTGGTGATAAATCTATCTAACAGAGTGATCAGACATTGTGACCATTGGGCCCATGGAGCGCCAGGAATCATAGGATTATCAAGCAGTTGTTGTTTAACTGGTGTAAGCAAACCTGCCATAAGTTTTTCCTTCATCATTACCATTACCATCAGTCGGAGGCTCATCTGTAACTCCGATCCACTTACTTCTTCCCGTGTGAAGCCACGCCTCAGGGGTGGTTCCCTCCTCGGTCTTCCATGGATGTGAAAAGGATGCAAGCGCTGCAGCATTGACAGGAAACATAGCTCGCATAGCAGCAAAGATATTCTCAACATGGTCAGTAACAGGTGCAGAAGGTGGCACATCCTCAGTTCGAGCTGCTGCTTCAATCTGGCTCAATGTGTGGTGTCCTACACAGGCGGCTACAATAGCTCACATGTCTCCCATGGCCAGTAACACCCCTTGTGTGTGGCCTTTTAAGGCTTGAATCCAGGGACTGGCCCCATTAGGGAGAGGTGGTAATTCATTTCTCAATCCTGTAATGTCGCCCAATTGCCATGGTTTATATGTTGGATTTACAGCGCCTGGGGCGGCCACTAGAGGGAGCTGGAGCACTGGTTCCGCTCCTGTGACCTGTGCTCGGGAGCGCGTGAAAGGAACAGAACGATAACCGTCATTTCCTGGTGTGGAGTGAACGGAGAGTGTAGACTGTGGTGTCATCGGGATGGAAGTCAGGAACGATTGACCTGGTTCCCCCTGTTGAGGTGTCATAGGTGACATGTGAGACGATACGTGTGATGCGCCTTCTTGTGGTTGTGTTTGGATTTGTAAATTACGCAACTGTGTTTCCAATTCTGCCATACGCTTAGACATGTCCTCAGCGGGACGCAATATGTCTGCTGCCATCTGTCTTTGCCGTTTAACCCAGCCATCATCTTCCTGTGTTGTAGTATTTTTTAGAGCAAAAGGGTTCGACGCTGAAAGTGCCGGGACAGATGCTGAAGCCGACGATTGCGTCTGATTCCTTGTCCACCACCCGCTCCATGAACTTCAAATTCCACATTCCCACCAGCTAATTGTACTGTGCCTCCTGCTATTACTGGATATAATGCTGCCCCTTGACAATACGGTGGAGGTGACTGCCCTGTTCCCGGCCCTTTGGTCACACTTTTTTCTTTTTTGTCTTTGCGCCATTTATTTGCTGCGCGCATAGACATACACACATCTCTCAACGCTTGCGCCATGCATTTCAGCCTATCTGCCTTCTCCGCTTTACTTTCCCACTTCCCTCTTTTCAGCACACTCGCTGTCCCTGCTGTAATCTCTGCTTCCTCCTTCTTCACTTTCTTGCTCCACAATAATCTGTAACAACTGCACCAACAGTTGATCTTCACCCAACTTTCCCAGGCTCATTCCAACTCCGCCGAAAATTCCGCTTGTTTTTCAAGCACTTCTTTTTTTTCTTTTGCTGGCGTCCGTGCCAATTGATGCTCAAAAACAATTTCTATTGCTATTTTCTTCCCGGGTGCGCCCATTTTTAATTAGATATTTTTATACAGAAAGGAAATATATATTATTATTATTATTATTATTATTATTATTATTATTATTATTATTAATGATAATAATATTCCCTCTACAGTGCACTCTTCAGGTCCACCCCGAGGCCTGGATAACCAAGGCAGTCAGCAACTCTGACCTTGGTATTTCAGTAATCGAGTATTCTGTTAGTCTGGCGATTAATCGAGTAGAAATATACTGCACACACTGCGACTTTTTTTTTACATCATTTTATTGAAAAGCCAAAGTTACTCTCCCCTCACTTTACAGTAGATCGGGTAAAGTGGTATTTTATGTCTACATGATTCGCCCTCTGTCTGTTTACCAGGTTTTTGGCAAGAGCAGTTGTTCCCTGGTTGTCCTCATGTACAATATGTTGTATATATTTGTAGTTATATTCTCCAGTTATTCTCCACCACGTTCTGCAGGTATAGTATGGATCAGCATATATATCATTGAAGCTAATGATATATACGCTGCCTTGCAGGTGGACAGTGTAACTGTTGGTTGTTTCTTAGTTTTCCATGAAACTAGTGAGCTGTCTTTACTGAGTAAACCTGAGTAAACACAGTAACCTGTGGTACTGCGCCTGTCACTGGCATCAGATGCCAAGTCAGCGTCACTACAGGCCTGCATACCTAGCTTCACGCTGCTTCTTTTGAAACATAGACCTCTCTCGGCAGTCCCTTTTAGATATTTTAACATGTGTTTCACAGTAAACCACTGCTCCTCTGTAGGTTTCAGAAAGGTATTGTGATAACCTGCTTACTATGTAGCTTAAGTCTGGTGTGGTACTGGTGGACCGATATATAAGACTTCCTACAGTTTCCTTGTACATCCTGACATCACTTATTTTCACTGACCCTTTGGTGTATTCAAGCTTCTGGTCACAAGGTGTCCTACAGTTTTGCATATTAAAACGCTGCAGCACCTTATTTACGTACTTTTCCTGTGACATAGTTATACTTCTATCAGATTGGTTGAAATCGATATCTAGAAAATGTCTGCTTTCATTTTGAACCCTTTAGTGGATTGATGTATATTGCATAGTCTATTGGAGAATGCAGATATGCTGTTTTCACATCCATCTGGTGTAAAATTAGGTTCTCCTATGCCGTTTTTTATAACACTACCCTCATACTTGTGATGTTCGCTGTGGGTGAAAACATTTCCTCCTAGTTTATTTCCATTATCTGGCTGTAACCCTTGGCATGAAATCGTGCTTTGTATTTGTCATTCCCATCTGCATCAGGTTTGATTTCGTAAACCCATTTACCCTCACTGTTTTCATGCCTTTAGGCAGGACAGTGGCTGTAAAGATTTTGTTAAGGACTGGCCCTCCTTGTGGCTTTTCTCCATTCTTCAGAGTTAGCTGACGTCATAGCTTCCTCACAGGTCTGTGGAATACCACACATAGTGCTGTAACAGTAGTCTACTGTAAAATGAACTTCACTGTCTTTGCCAGCACACATGTAGCAATTCAAGTACCTCAGCCTCTTCCTCTCGCTAACTGGATACCTCCTGGTTTGAGAGCAGTGTGTCTCTGGTCCTCCTGCTGTTGTTCCTGTTCGTAATCGGTAGGTATCATAACTGACTCTGGCTCTTTATCTCTCTGTTGTTCCTGCTCATGATTAGTAGGTGTCTTGAGCATCACCTGAGTCGGGAACATTATCTTGGCTCACTACAGTTTCCTGCTTGGCCTCACTAATCTTGGGTCGGGGCAAATGCGCAAAACTATCTTCTGAACCAGCCTCACTGTGCTTCTCCGCAGCTGCCTTGGTGACAAACTTCTCCAGCCTGTGTTTTAAGATTATATTTGTAGCTGGATGTTATACAAAATACACAGGACTGTTTTTATTATAACCAACAAAACGTCCTTGATCACACTTAGAATCCAATTTATCTTTTTCCTGTTTGTGTGTGTAGCACACAGACCCGAACTTTTGCATTTTTGACAGATTAGCCTTCTTGCCTGTTATCCTGCCTGTTACAGATTGGGTAGCCCTGTACGTCTGTTAAAACACCTGTTACATACTGCTGCTGTTTGTACTGCGTAATTCCATAGTTGTTTTATTAGCCCACGCTCAACCAGCAGTACTATTCTGGTGGGGAGAATATGACGTCTCATGTCTAATCTTACTTTTTCTCATTGGTGTCTGAAACTCACCGGTTAAACAAAACATTACACAATCCTGAGGACGCATGTTAGTGGTTACTCACATTCAACTGAAGTTCAGGCTTTAACACTCACTATAGCACTTCATTTTCCGTGTAATATGATCCTCAGCAAAAACAGCCGACTTTAAGCATAGAGCGGATATTTTCTTTGGAGGTGCTGTAGCAGCAGCGTTGTGTTATTATGCAACGCTAACTGCGTCTTACAGTAGCACTACATTTTCTTTTCTTTTTAATATTAAATTATTTGCAATCTAAGCTTCCCATCAAGCTTCTGTGACATGTCAACAGCCGAAGCAGCAAGCGCAACAGAAAGACGAGCCAACACAGTGCAAAGTATAGTGGACCAAATTTAAACAAAGCCTTGACACAAATAAGTTTTTAGTTTAATTTAATTTAAGCTTTTTACTAATCGAATTACTCTGTTTGATAATGCGTTTCAGTCCTACTCCAGATCACTGGCCAGTGCTGAAATCCACGTGTCGGTCTGGTGAGAGACGGTTCCCGAGAGCTCTGTCCAGTGCTGAAGTGGATGACTGTCCATGGTGGCTCTCATATGCATATGGCAAGTTGTGTAACTGACATTTTAGTAAATCTTCCAGCTCATTTGGCCCATCTTCTAGAGTCACAACGTGCAGATTTGATTAAGTTGGAGCCTTTTGTTTTCTTGTTTCTTTTCGGATAAATGTTTTGCTGCATGCCATTGATGGTGATTCGCTGTCAATTAAGCAACACCGCGTAATCGCGTAAATCCTGACAAGCGACGTCGTCTAAAAAATAGGTAGATTACATGATAAAGCGTGGTATAGCCAAGCTCATTATTAGTGCATGTCCCCATCTTCACTGGCTGATATGTCTGACATGGAGAGAGAATTGTGTCGGCAGTGCTAGGTAAAATAACTGCAGTGAAAATACAACTAGGTACTGAAAACAAAAACAAAATAATGTAATGGAAAAAATAAATGGAAAACCAAAGACCAAATTCAACATGGTGTGTGTGCATGTGACCTCATACACATGAGTGGCACATGAGTGGCATGCGACACAGGTCAGAGTGGACCTTGCAAACATAGACATCACACTTTCAGGCTTATTTCAACCTCACATCACTTCCTTTTTTCATGTCCTTGTTGGAGGGAGCGTAGTTCGTGGCTTGCACACTCCTAGCCAAACTGGCAGGTGGGTGGTGCGGGGGAATGTGCTGGTGCTGTTGTGTAAGAGGAGTCACCAAAGCTTTCCCTAGCTCTGCTTGGAAAAGTCTGCTCTTGAAACTCCCCCTGATTCCAGGTTGGTTCGATGGCTGTCCATACCACATATGGGTTGAAAGCAGACACATCAAGGATGCATCCCACAGACCTTTTGTAGCCTCATTGTTTGAGCGATATACTCCTGCGAAAATCAACAGACTTATGTCTCGTCTGTGTGAAGATATGATACATTGTTTCATCAGGAAGTTCAGTCTGAAATGTGTGAGTGAGTTCAGGTGGTGTGCATGGGGATGTTTTCTGTCTGATGGATGAATATAGTCTGGATACCAATTCATTTCCAATGGCGGGCATTTTTGTCCGGGAACAACACAAGTGTAACAAGGTGGATTAAAACACTCAAAATTCATCGAAAAAGGTGAGCATCACTTTCATATGTGCATAGTGTGGAGGCACTCATATTTACAAGTGTTTTAAGGTGCAAATCAGTCAGATTTGACCCGAACACGACAGGACGGTTAAGAGTCTGGCAGGTCCCCCTGACGGAGCAGGCAATTCAACTAGTGATGAATATTGTCTGGTTTGTCTTTATGTGACACTCATCTGGATGATTTAGTTTTCTGTTCTAATTCTTGGAGCATGTGGAGCATTAAAACTTAATGGTGCAGACTGTATTTTTGCACCTGAAGGAGTCTGATTTGGCAGTTATTCTTTCTAAATGTGAGTTCGGACAGGCCACAATAATTTATCTGGGCAAGGTGGTGGAGGGAGATTATGGCCGTCCTTTTGAAGCGAAGGTAGAGAGCTCTCCTAGGCTTAGATTTGTTTGAGGTGTTGCAAATGAAACAAAGGTTGAAAAGTTGTTATTATTACACAGTTAGGTTCAGTGTGAACCTAACTGTGAACTGTCCCAATAGTTATTGGGACAGTTCAGCATTTACACTACATGTGTAAATGCTAAAATGCTGTGATAACAGTTCAGGAAGTAGGCTGTGCTAAAAACTTTTTTGTTTACAAAGTACAACTATTGACAAAGGCTGTTCCAGTGCAACAAAAACTGAGGAAACTCCCATTTTCAGTAAGACAGGCTGTTTCAGAGGAGCTAAAAGATCTCCAAGGGCATTATTAAATGCATTGATGCTTCGCCATGGGTCCGCATCCTGAAAGTCGTGATATTACTGCATTTATCACCCATGATGAGTCTTTTCTTAACTACCTAGGGCACACCAGTTCAAAAGGATGAAGATGGACTTCACAAGGACAGAGTCACTGCTGTGATTAACGCTCCAGCCCCACATGATACGTCTTCTCTGAGATCCTGCCTAGGTCTTTCATCCTAGTATAGGAAGTTTATGCCAGACTTTGCCATGGCTGTAGAGCCATTACGTGCAGTGCTCAGAGCCCAAGCACTTACAATGCTGTTCACCTCTAAAGGTTCTGGTTGTGCAGGACTGAATTGGTCAGTCCGTCTGCTCTGTTTAAGGTGTGTCACTTACTGCCCAGGGTACTGCCCAGGGTACCAAAACGTGACTGACTGTTTCAGATGAGGCTGACGATGATTGCTGCAGTTTGAGTCACTGCGTGCCATTTCTCTTTCAGAGTTCACGCCATACTTTCAGGTGTCTGGATCGTCCAGACAGGTCCAGACAATTGAATCAGGATCACTATCACAAAAAAATAATAATAAAAGCTAGTCTGACCAAAAAAATGCACGTAGGCCTTGACAGGAAAAAAAGGAAAAAGTTAAAACTTAATGGTGATGATGGTAATCTGACAAGAGGCAAGATGGCTGGTAACGTGAGTTAGGTTTTGACTGGGTGAATTGGATCCTGGACATGTGGTTGTTACAAGGTTATTGTGATCTTCGGCAATTTTTGTGATTTTCAGCGATTTTTTTGATGGGCTCAAAATCCCTGGCGCCGCACCCTAGCTCACTAACAATTTTAAATAAGGTTCAATTTTAAAAAAGGACTTGTAGCCATAGCTCACGTTTGGCGCAGAATAATGAAGCGCAGAATAATGTAACAGAAAGCCTGTTTGAGATGTTAAATATGAGCCAAAAATAGCCTGTGTGGTCACACAGGCTCCAGTAATTTGGGGCTGTTGATGGTGGCTACCACAGTGACATGAAGCTAGTTCGGATATTATGAAGTGGAACAAACCTTTCCCAAGTAAAAGGTTTGTCCAAAAAGGATAATGGCTAAGGAACACATCCTATTCAGTCCACAACAGTACGACAACTATCACTATCAGTGTTTGCGGGCTCTCAAGACAGAATATATGTCTGTACTTCGGCCATTATGTTGCTGGTTGCTCCCTGTGGCCAAAAGATTAGCGAATGTCGACCTGCTCGTCTTCTTCGCGAGTAACGTAGTATGTTGTGAGCACAGAAGTTGCCCCTCTCCTTATTGGTTGACTCTGGTGCGTCCTCGTTCATTGACGAGAGCCTGGCAAGACTCCCGCTCAAAGCACTCTCCATGCCCACTCCCAGAGACGGTGCTCGATTTAGATGGCCGCACCCTTACTCGGCCATAAACACCGCACTGATCCGCTCACTCTCCTCGTGTCCGGTAACCATCGCGAGAGAATTCAATGGTTTCTGCTCCGTCGTCCTCTGCTCCTGCTCCCGAGAGTCTGGGTTCCCCCCTGGCTAACCCTTCACAATCCCCAGATTAATTGACTCTGTTTGCGCTGGAAGAAAGATGACACGCATCGACCTTTCATTGACTATCAGGGTTTAAACGAGATTTACTGTTAGGAATAGATACCTTCCGCCTCTAGACGCAGCGTTCACGCTCCTCCAGCCCCAAGTGCGTGGGGCTTCTTCACCAAGCTGGACCTCCGGAACGCAGTTAACCGACTGCGTTTAAACACCGTCAGCCTCTGAAAGAGTTCGTTATCTGAACTCGCTGATGTCTTGCCCGAGGCCTCGGCTGAACATTCAGTTTTCTGTGTAAAATATATGTAGACCAGAGGTGGGCAAACTAAGGCCCGGGGGCCACATGTGGCCCGATGAACTATGTAATCCGGCCTGCAGAGCCTTCACAATCATTTTTACAAAAGCCAAATGAAGAGGGTTGTCAGCTTGATTGGTTAGAAATGGTTCAGACCCCCCCACTTTCACCTAGCATGCTAACATGTTCTCTCAAGAAGGTCAAACATCATTTGGAGCTTCATCATCCATCTCTATTTGGACCAATTTACAGGCCATCCATTTTCCATCCATTTTCTTCCGCTTATCCGGGGTCGGGTCGCGGGGGCAGCAGCCTAAGCAGGGAAGCCCAGACGTCCCTCTCCCCAGCTACTTCGTCCAGCTCTTCCGGGGGGATCCCGAGGCGTTCCCAGGCCAGCCGAGAGATAGTCCCTCCAGCGTGTCCTGGGTCTTCCCGGGGGCCTCCTTGGAAGGACGTGCCCTGAACACCTCACCAGGGAGGCGTCCGGGAGGCATCCTGACTAGGTGCCCGAGCCACCTCATCTGACTCCTCTCAATGCGGAGGAGCAGCGGCTCTACTCCGAGGTCCTCCCGGATGGCAGAGCTTCTCACCCTATCTCTAAGGGAGAGCCCAGCCACCCTGCGGAGGAAACTCATTTCGGCAGCTTGTACCCATGATCTCGTTCTTTCGGTTACTACCCAGAGCTCATAACCATAGGTGAGGGTAGGAACAAAGATCGACCGGTAAATCAAGAGCTTCGCCTTTCGGCTCAGCTCTCTCTTTACCACAACGGACCGGTGCAGAGTCCGCATTACTGCGGACGCCGCACCGATCCGCCTGTCGATCTCCCGCTCCATTCTTCCCCCACTCGTGAACAAGACCCCGAGGTACTTGAACTCCTCCACTTGGGGGAGGATCTCCTCCCCGACCCGGAGAAGGCACTCCACCTTTTTCCGGCTGAGAACCATGGCCTCAGACTTGGAGGAGCTGATTTTCATCCCGGCCGCTTCGCACTCGGTTGCGAACCGGTCCAGTGAGAGCTGGAGGTCACGGACTGATGAAGCCAACAGGACCACATCATCTGCAAAAAGCAGAGACCCGATCCTGAGGCCACCAAACCGGACCCCCTCAACACCGTGGCTGCGCCTAGAAATTCTGTCCATAAAAGTTATGAACAGAATCGGTGACAAAGGGCAGCCCTGGCAGAGTCCAACCCTCACTGGAAACGAGTTCGACTTACTACCGGCCATGCGGACCAAACTCTGACATCAGTCATACAGGGAGCGGACAGCCTGTATCAGGGGGCCCGACACCCCATACTCCCGGAGAACCCCCCACAGGATTCCCCGAGGCACGCGGTCGAATGCCTTCTCCAGATCCACAAAACACATGTAGACTGGTTGGGCAAACTCCCACGCACCCTCAAGGACCCTGCCGAGGGTGTAGAGCTGGTCCACAGTTCCACATCCAGGACGAAAACCGCACTGCTCCTCCTGAATCCGAGGTTCGACTATCCGACGGACCCTCCTCTCCAGTACCCCTGAATAGACCTTGCCAGGTAGGCTGAGAAGTGTGATCCCCCTATAGTTGGAACACACCCTCCGGTCCCCCTTCTTAAAAAGAGGGACCACCACCCCGGTCTGCCAATCCAGTGGTACCTCCCCCGATGTCCACGCGACGTTGCAGAGTCGTGTCAACCACGACAGCCCTACAATGCCCAGAGCCCGAAGGAACTCCGGATGGATCTCATCCACCCCCGGGGCCCTGCCACCGAGGAGTTTCTCAACAACCTCGGCTACCTCGACCCCGGAGATAAGAGAACCCGCCTCCGATTCCCCAGGCCCTGCTTCCTCACTGGAAGGCATGTTGGTGGGATTGAGAAGGTCTTCGAAGTATTCCTTCCACCGATCCACAACGTCCCGATTTGAGGTCAGCAGCACACCATCCCCACCGTACACAGTGTTGACAATGCACTGCTTCCCCCTCCTCAGTCGCCGGATGGTGGTCCAGAACCTTTTCGAAGCCGTCCGGAAGTCGCTCTCCATGGCCTCCCCGAACTCCTCGGCGCCTCGGCGACCGCCGCAGCTGCACCCCGCTTGGCTCGCCGGTACCTGTCAGCTGCCTTGGGAGTCCCACAGGCCAAAAAGGCCCAGTACGACTACTTCTTCAGCTTGACGGCATCCCTCACCACCGGTGTCCACCAGCGGTTTCGGGTGTTGCCGCCACGACAGGCACCGACCACCTTGCGGCCACAGCACCGGACGGCCGCCTCAACAATGGAGGTACGGAACATGGTCCACTCGGACTCAATGTCCCCCACCTCCTCCAGGACATGGGTGAAGCTCTCCCGGAGGTGGGAGTTGAAGCTCCGCCTGACAGGAGATTCTGCCAGGCGTTCCCAGCAGACCCTCACAATACGCTTGGGCCTGCCGGGCCTGTCCGGCATCCTCCCCCACCAATGAAGCCAACTCCTTACCAACAATTTACAGGCTTTCAACATATTTTCTCAGTCAATAGTCCATCAAGCAGGATCTTTAGCTAAGTTCTGATCTTCATTTGGGGGGTTAGTTTCCTGCACCTTCAGGCTAAATAATTGCCCTCCCTTGATGTAGATGTTGTGCTCAACCTAAAAAAAAGGGTGGATTGAGGAAGAAAACAGAATGTATTTGAAATGTATTAGAATGCTTTCTGTTAGCTGCCTTTTGTATATTTGGAACGTCTCAGACCACCGGTTCCCACCCACCAGGACTTCTCTCCTCTTGGTGTCTTGTAGTCTCCCTTCCCCTTTGATCCTGCAGTTCGTGTACAAAAATCACTGCTTCTTCTTCCTACCCCTGCTGTCTTATCTTCCCCCTTCCTCTTGTATTCCTGTTAGAAAAATATTAAATCATTTAAAACTGCTCATCCTTTCTGAAGTGTGTATGTGTGCCTAGAGAAGACGTGTTTAGAACATTCCATGCTGTGTGATAACCATGACCTTGTAGGTGTAATCAAATGCTTCACTGTGTGTGTGTGTCTGACCAACTGTAAGTTTTTTGCTTTGCAATGCCTGTAACCACGCCTATCGCTTCACAATAAAAGATTGTGAGAGGGAGGACGGCTTAGGAGATGAAGGAAGCTGCCCAAGAGAGCAAGCTGTCACCTTGGAGGTGAAGGAAGCTGCCTAAAAGAGAACAAGCTGTCACTCCCCTTACAAGTAAAATACAGAACTGCATTGGTGTCTTTCTTGCTGTTGTGTGCTGTTTTAATGTTTGCAGGTCGGTAAACCTGATATTCCCATCCTTGATTGTCATCTTTATCAAGGAACCCCTCATTGTTGAGGCAGCCGACCAGTGCTGTCGGTGCCTGTCGTGGCGGCAATACCCGAACCCGCTGGTGGACACCGGTGGTGAGGGATGCCGTCAAGCTGAAGAAGGAGTCATACCAGGCCCTTTTGGCCTGTGGGACTCCTGAGGCAGTAGACTGGCGAGCCAAGCGGAGTGCGGCTGCCGAGGCAAAGATCCGGGCGTGGGAAGAGTTCGTGGAGGCCATGGAGAACGACTTCCGGATGACTTCCGGACGGCTTCAAAAAGGTTCTGGACCACCGTCCGGCACCTGAGGAGGGGGAAGCAGTGCATTGTCAACACTGTGTACAGTGGGGATAGCGTGCTGCTGACCTCGACTCGGGACGTTGTGGATCGGTGGAAGGAATACTTCGAAGACCTCCTCAATCCCACCGACATGCCTTCGCCGGTACCTGTCAGGGACAGTGAGGACAGTGAGGAAGCAGGGCCTGGGGAATCGGAGGCGGGTACTCTTATCTCCAGGGCCGGAGGGGGACCGGAGGGTGTGTTCCAACTATAGGGGATCATAGCCTCCCTGGCAAGGTCTATTCGGGGGTACTGGAGAGGAGGGTCCATCGGATAGTCGAACCTCGGATTCAGGAGGAGCAGTGCGGTTTTCATCCCGGACGTGGAACTGTGGACCAGCTCTACACCCTCGGCAGGGTCCTTGAGGGTGCGTGGGAGTTTGCCCAACCAGTCTACATGTGTTTTGTGGATCTGGAGAAGGCATTCGACCGCGTGCCTCGGGGAGTCCTCTGGGAGTATGGGGTGTCGGGCCCCTGATACGGGCCGTCCGCTCCCTGTATGACCGATGTCAGAGTTTGGTCCGCATCGCCGGTAGTAAGTTGAACTCGTTTTCGGTGAGGGTTGGACTCCGCCAGGGCTGCCCTTTGTCACTGATTCTGTTCATAACTTTTATGCACAGAATTTCTAGGCACAGCCGTGGTGTTGAGGGGGTCCGGTTTGGTGGCCTCAGGATCGGGTCTCTGCTTTTTGCAGATGATGTGGTCCTGTTGGTTTCATCAGTCCGTGACCTCCAGCTCTCACTGGACCGGTTCGCAACTGAGTGTGAAGCAGCCGGGATGAGAATCAGCGCCTCCAAATCTGAGGCCATGGTTCTCAGCCGGAAAAAGGTGGAGTGCCTTCTCCGGGTCGGGGAGGGGATCCTCCCCCAAGTGGAGGAATTCAAGTACCTCGGGGTCTTGTTCACGAGAGAGGGAAGAATGGAGAGGGAGATCGACAGGCGGATCGGTGCGGCGTCTGCAGTAATGCGGACTCTGCACCGGTCCGTTGTAGTGAAGAGAGAGCTGAGCTGAAAGGCGACCGGTAGGTCGGTCTTCGCTCCTGGTTATGAGCTTTGGGTAATGACTGAAAGAACGAGATCGCGGGTACAAGCGGCCGAAATGAGTTTCCTTCGCAGGGTGGCTGGGCTCTCCCTTAGAGATAGGGTGAGAAGCTCTGCCATCTGGGAGGAGCTCGGAGTAGAGCGCTGCTCCTCTGCATAGAGAAGAGCCAGATGAGGTGGCTCGGGCATCTAGTAAGGATGCCTCCCGGTGAGGTGTTCAGGGCACGTCCCTCCGGTAGGAGGCCCCCTGAGGGACTATGTCTCTCGGCTGGCCTGGGAACGCCTTGGGATCCCCCCGGAAGAGCTGGATGAAGTAGCTGGGGAGAGGGAAGTCTGGGCTTCCCTGCTTAGGCTGCTGCCCCTGCGACCCGACCCTGGATAAGCGGAAGAAGATGGATGGATGGATGGATGGATGGATGGATGGATGGATGGATGGATCAAGGAACCCCCATTCGTGCCCCCTTGATCCTGGGGTCAATGCCCAAATGGCACTGAACCCCCTCCTTAGCCCCTACTGTCTCTCCTGCCCTCCCCAGTTCCTGTATACTATATACTGTATATTTACATATGCGATCACCACCTTTTTTACTGCGATCTTACTGCTCTGGGTCAGCTCACCCGTGCCTGTCAGTTCACCAGTGTGCCGGCATACTTTAACCCTCCTATTATCAACCCTCAATCACCCCTTCACGTTTATATTACACAGATACTGTTCGGGTCAATTTGACCCAGCAGTCAAACTGGAGGTAAAAGGGTGTCAGAAAGGTTGGACTATTTTTTTCTTTGCAACTGTGAGACATATTTCACCCCAATCTCTCTCTCTTTCACACACACACACACACACACACACACACACACAGGTGTTATGACTTTCTCACGGGAAAACTCTACCCATATTCAGAGACTCAACAGGGGAGTGGTAAAACATATAAAAGATTCTCTGCATGGGTGTCCTACCAACATTACACTGTCAGGCAGACCTGTACGAAATGAGCAGAAGCAAAAGGATGACAGTCCAGGAGGATGATGTGTCTGAAGATGACTATCTTGAGTCTGATTCTAATGATTCTGATTTTGAACCAGATGAGGGAATTACTATTCCTGTTCCTCCAAGCAAGAAAATTATGTCAAGAAATGGTGAAATACATTTGTCTTCTTATGCGTCAGGCAAAACTGTCTGCAGAAAACATAAGGCCCACTAGGATGGCAGTGACGTGTGACTGACAATTCAGCTTTTGAGCTGGTCAAGTCAGATTCAATATGCTTGTGACACCGCACATCCAACGGAGGCAATACCTGCCAAGGAATCCAGCTGTTGCAGCCATGGTTTGGGAGATCCAGGGGAGGAATGCACCAAGTGCGTGAGGTAAGTGTGTGTGTATAAGTGTATGAGAGCGAGTTGTGTGTGTCTTGGGATCAGTAAAAAACATAGTAACGTAATCATGGTCCTCTTGTTTCTAGGTTGCTGCTGGGGGGAAAAGAAAGAGGAAGAGGTGCCAGGTCTGCAGGTCATCTCACGATGTCAAGACAAGCATGACCTGTGCGAAATGTGCAAAGTTAATTTGCACAAAGCACAGTGTGATGACATGTCACTCGTGTGCTATGTATTGTAGATGTACAGACAGACACACAGACACACACACCTTGTTCATATTGCGATTGCTTATTTTGTTCACTAGTGGTTCACAAAGAAAATTAAAATATGTTATGTTTCAATGTTATGTTTTTATATGTTGGCCTTTCAAAAGTAAAAGTGGTGAAAAATCAAAAAAAGGTTTGAACATGTATTTTTTTATGAAAAATGAGTGAATTATCCTAATCAAACCATTACCGGTTAGAGGTAAGGAACACCATTGCACTTAATATTGATAGAATAGTTAGTAATGGAATTAGTAGTTAGTACTAATAAATAAAATATAGTAAATTAATAATGAAATATTACTTGTTGGGATTTTTTTGGTTTCGGACTTCTTTTGGCTAATTAAACATGCACCGGGTCAAATTGATCCGGCAACACCATTGCTGTTCGTGACAAATGACCATAAAAGGAGGGTTAAATGTCTTGTTTGATTACCTCAGATCATGATTTCTATTTTTCCTTTCATACTTTATGAACAATTGTTTTTAATATTGCTACATCAAATTTACACACATGAGTCACTTGATTCATTTAAGTGTGATTTAAAATTATTTTAATACTGTAATTTCTTCCAGTTGAAGAGCAACAAAATAGGCAACCACAAAAAACTAGTGTGACCTCCTCTAGCACTTCTACAACCTTCTCAGCACTAAATCTGTAAACAGCTATACTCTAGCTAAAGAAAATCAAAAGCACAATAATATTGTCAAATCTACTTAGCCCAATAGCTAGCTAATAATTGCTTGTAACTTTCTAACACGTAGTGAAAGAGACATGAAGTTAGTTGGTGTGAGAGGAGGATGCAGAAGTCAGGGTTAGATGGAGGCAACTGATTCGCTGTGGCGACCCCTGAAGGGAAAAGTCGAAAGGAAAAAAAGAACTTTCTAACAAGTAATGTACTCTGACAGTAAGCTAAACCTAATCAAATATTATGTACACATCTGTACTGTGTATATTCTCATTCATCCAGGTCATAGTTATCCAAAGTTAGATATCTGTGGATATCTACTGGATAAACCTACTGGACTGTAGGTTTCCTTGAAGACGTTCCGCCTTCTCTCAAGAAGGCTTCTAAACACACTAAGACGAAAAGAAACACATCCAAAGTACAGAATCATCAATCACAATGTTAAAACCGTTAATGTGTGGTGAGATCAGTATGTGTTTACCCCCCGACTTTCGCTCCGCCTGTGCCGTCTGCCAGAATACACCGGCTGCGTCATCGCGGTGCGGCACGCTATATTACGTCTGTGTAGATTCTCACTCATCCAGGTCATGGTTATCCAAAGTAGATCTCTCTGTGTCAACTGGACTGAAAGGTTTCCTTGAAAACGTTTCGCCCTCTCTCCAGAGAGCTTCTTCAGTTCTGCAGTTCAGAACTGAAGAAGCTCTTCAGTTGTAGATGAAAAACAGATTACGCATTAATCTGAGCAATTTTAGTGGCTAACCATTCACTCCTGTTTCTGAAATCGCGTTCTATGACATGTCTTGACTTGAATGGAAACGAATCAGCAAGCGTGGTCGTGTTGGAGCCGTTCCGCATTGCTGCACTCAGCACGTCAATTGGAAGCAGCAGAGCGCTGCATGCTCCTTTTTGCAGATGCTTTTTATGTATTAACCTGACAATACTTAATGGTTTGATTATTCTTTTTGGAGCAGGATTCATTTCTAAATCATGCGTATGTTCTCCTGATGGCTGAAAGTAATCCAAAGTAGTGCGGTTTTGTCAAGCCATCATTTGTCTAGTGGTCATTTCAGTAGTCTAGCATCCCAATGGTATGGTAGTGGTATGGAGCATTGATTAGGTAAGGTAAGGTGGTTGTAATTCATCAGGAACGGCTAGTAGACGTTCTAACGGTGTAGGTTTCCGGGGCTTTTCAGTTGCTTTTCAGTTCTTGCAAGGGTTATGTAAATCCACATTTAGACATTCCATTCATTCCATAGTTCATTTCATTCCTTTCTATACACCATTCTAGAATTTCAGGAACTATTGCAGTGATCGGGTTTGGTCTGTGGTAGGAGTGACAGATTCGGTAAGGTTGGTCTAATAGTTGGGTGCTCCATTTTGTATCTGTCAGGTGGATTGACGTCCAGTTGTGTGGGAACACACATTTCTGATGTGGTTTTGTCTGTTTGCAAGGTGTGAAATACACAAGCTCTGCGGCCTGCGTTTTACAACCAGGATTGTGTAATGTTTTAACTGATATCGTGTAAAGATAGGACAAAAACTGCATGCTAAGAGGCAGCTAAGCGATAGCCTCACCTGGTGTTTGATGGAAATGAGTTCTGAGATCAGGCGATAGATAGCAGCAGATGAACAGAAAAATGACGAAGGATATGCCCAGATGATCCAATATTAGATACAAGAGTCTCTAATTAATTATGAGGGATGCACCCAACAATGGCATAGTTAGGATCCAAACTAACTTGTCATCGTTGAGAAATATAAATTTCAGGCAACAGGATTTGTAGAAAACTGTCTGGACCTGCGCAGTGTTCTGTGACATGCGTTTATATGTGCGAGATCAATTGTTTCCAAACTAACTTGTTCTCGCTGAGAAATATAAATTTCAGGCAACAGGA
>JABWDL010000242.1:5809-20792 GCA_015343265.1 Pao palembangensis | reverse complement strand
AACTGAAGAGCAGGTGGTGGTAGGTGAGGGATGTGAGAGGCAGACAGTTGGGGAACAGACCTGGGAGGTTTCTGCTTTTAGAAGCTGGTTTTAACGGGTTTAATGTTGTTTATATGAATTTATGCTCCAAACAATGGTGTAGAGAGGAAACTCTTCTTAGAAACAGTCAGCAACAAGCTACAGAACCACAGGACTTCAGTTTACCTGTTTTTAGGAGGTGATTTTAACTGTACTGAAGACGGGGCAGTAGACCGCAATCATGCAGAGCCTCATCCAGCTTCCCAGCATGCTTTGAGGCAGCTGGTCTTCTGCCACGGTCTGGTGGATGTATGGAGGAGGATGCACGCAGGCTGCCGACAGTACACATGGTCCCACTACAGAGATGACATGGTAATTTTAGCTTGCCTTGAGCAGTTTTATTGTTTTAAGCACCATTTTAGCCATTTTAGCCATGTGTAAAATTTTACTAGTTGGGTTTTTCAGATCACTCCTTGGTTGTGTCTTCTTGTTCTTCTTTTCCTTTCGGCTTTTCCTTTCAGCTTTTCCCTTCAGGGGTTGCCACAGTGAATCAGTTGCCTCCATCTAATCCTGTCTTCTGCATCCTCTTCTCTCACACCAACTACCTTCATGTCCTCTTTCACTACATCCATAAACCTCCTCTTTGGTCTTCCTCTAGGCCTCCTACCTGGCAGTTCAAAACTCAGCATCCTTCTACCATATTCACTATCTCTCCTCTGGACACGTCCGAACCCTCTCAGTCAGGCCAGACTGAGATGGTTCTGACTTTATCTCCAAAACCTCTAACATGTGCTGTCTCTCTGATGTCCTCATTCCTGATCCTGTCCATCCTGGTCACTCCCAAAGAGAACCTCAGCGTCTTCATCTCTGCTGCCTCCAGCTCTGCCTCCTGTCTTTTCCTCAGTGGCACTGTCTCTAGACCAAACAACATCGCTGGCCTCACTACAGTTCTGTACATCTTTCCTTTCATCCATCCATCCATTTTCTGTACCTGCTTTTATCCAACTTTGGGTCGCAGGGGTCTGCTGGAGCCTATCCCAGCTGTCAAGGGGTGAGAGGCAGGGTACACCCTGGATAGGTCGCCAGCCTATCGCAGGGCTAACACAAAGACAGACAAGCACTCGCACATATGGTCAATTCAGATTGCTCAATTCACTTAACAAGCACGTTTTTGGACTGTGGGAGGAAACCGGAGTGCCTGGAGAAAACCTACACATGCACAGGGAGAACATGCAAACTCCACACAGAAAGGCCAGAGCCGAGATTAGAACCCTGAACCTCCTTGCTGTGAGGCACCACCGTGTCGCCCCTTTCATTTCATTTTAGCTGAATCTCTTCTATCACACATCACACCTGACACTTTTCTCCTCCAGTTCCAGTCTACCTGCACATGCTTCTTCACCTCTTTTCCACTCTCTCCATTGCTCTGGACCCTAAGTACCTAAAATCCTCCACCTTCTTTATCTCTGCTCCCTGTAGCGTCACTCTTCCACTTGGGTCTCTCTCATTCACACACGTGTACTCCGTCTTGCTGCGACTGACCTTCATTCCTCTCCTTTCCAGGGCAAACCTCCACCCCGCAAGCTTCTCCTCCACCTGTTCCCTGCTCTCACTACATATCACAATGTCATCTGCAAACATCATAGCCCATGGAGATTCCTGTCTAACCTCGTCTGTCAGCCTGTCCATCACCATAGCAAACAAGAAGAGTCTCACAGCTGATCCCTGATGCAGTCCCACCTCCACCCGGAACTCCTCTGTCACACCTACAGCACACCTCACCACTGTCTTACATTCCTCGTACATGTCCTGCACTGCTCTAACATACTTCTCTGCCACTCCAGACTTCCTCAGACAATACCACAGTTCCTCTCTGGGCACCCTGTCATCAGCTTTCTCCAGATCTACAAAGACACAATGCAGCTCCCTCTGACCTTCCCTGTACTTCTCTATCAACATCCTCAAAGTAAATACTGCATCTGTGGTTCTCTTTTTTTGACATGAAAGTATACTGCTGCTCACAAATACTCACGTGTGCCCTTAGTCTAGCTTCAACTACTCTTTCCTATAACTTCCTTGTATGGCTCATCAGCTTTATTCCTCTGTAGTTGCCACAACTCTGCACATCTCCTTTTGTTCTGAAAATGGGCACCAGCACACTTCTCCTCCATTCCTCAGGCATCTTCTCTCTATCTAAGATCCTGTTAAACAACCCAGTCAGAAACTCTACTGCCACCTCTCCTAGACACTTCCTTACCTCCACAGGTATATCATCAGGACCGAGTGCCTTTCCACTCTTCATTCTCTTCAATGCTCTCGTCACTTCTTCCTTACTAATCTTTGCTACTTCCTGGTCCACAACCTTCATCTCTTCTCCTCTTTGTTGTCTCTCATTTTCCTCATTCATCATCTCTTCAAAGTACTCTTTCCATCTTCCCATCACACTACTGGCACCTGTCAATACACTTCCATCCCTATCCTTAATCACCCTGACCTGCTGCATGTCCTTCCCATCTCTGTCTCTCTGCCTGGCTAACCTGTATAGATCAGTCTCTCCCTCCTTCCTGTCCGCGCCTTGTTTGGCCTTTGCCACCTCTACTTTTATCTTACGTTGCATCTCCCTGTACTTCTGTCTACTCTCTTCAGTCCTCTCAGTGTCCCACTTCTTTTTAGCTAACCTTAGCTAACCTTTGGTATTTGTATAAAGGAGCGATTGATGGATTTTGGAGACTCAGTGTGGCTTCATGCATACTCAACCAACTGCACCCCTAAGATCATGGCTGCTTATTTCTTAGCAGAAGTTGAGAAGAGGATGGGGACAGCTGCCAGAGTCCGCGCACATCTGGGAACAGAAAATGTCCCAATGGCAGAAAAGCAGAGATTTCTAGGATGGAGTACGGATCGTCAACAATAACTCTTATATTTCTGGCTCCAGTAGCCACAATCAGTGCATCGGGAACTGGTGGGGCTTGTTGAGAAGGCGTCATGCCCAGTCCTGGATGAAGCGTCTTCAGGAACTAAAGGACAACGACTGTTTCTCTGGAGACTTCTTGGACAAGCAGCTTCTGTTGTTTACTTGTCTAAACATCATCGAGGTTTGTGATTAGCTTCCAGTTCCTGTCTTATTCAGCCTTGCATGTATATCTCTCTCTGCTCTTGTGTCATACACACGCACGCACGCAAACACACACATCTCCTTAATATGCCTCTTTCCTCATCAAATCATTTTCTCATCTTTCTTTTCACCATCGCCTTATCCCCCGCTCCCTCGCCTTTTCAGCATTGGTTGCCCCTCTTCTTCCTCTCTCGTCCCTTTTCTGCCTTATTTCCTCCTCCTTTTGAATTCTTTTCCCTCCTCTATTTTATCTTCTCATCTTTAATCCTTCCTTTCCTCCTTTATCGGCCTTTTCCTCTGTCCCTGCTTTGCTATAGATTCCACTCCTTCTTACATCCCTCTTTTCTTGTCTCATTTTTGTCCTCATCCCTTTATTCCGCTTATTTCATCCTCTCTTTTCTTGCCTCATTATTCTTTATGCTTTTCTTTCATTATTTTCTCCATTGTTCCAACTCTTCTATTTTCATTTTTCTCCATCTTTCTATACTCACCCAAGTTAGTAAAAACCAGTAACAACCAACACAAATATTGTACTTTTTATTTCACACTACACCCCACACTACTTTTGTGTAGAAAGTAAAGTATTTTACTTTTAATTTAATTTACACACTTATTTTAGCAAGGTTCTGAATGCAACTTGTAGTTGAGTATTTATTTTCAGAGTGGTTTTAGTTCTTTTATTTAGGTAAAGGATCTGAATTGTTCTTCCAACTTTGTGAACTGACAGATTAATGTGAACTTGTGAAATGCAAAAATCATTTATTTCTTGATATAAAATCATTTATTTCTTGATATTGTAATTATTATGTAAGAATAAATAACACAATTATGAAATAGAATAGAATAGAAGTACTTTATTCATCCCAGACATGGGAAATTGACTTGTCCCAGCAGCATTGTCAGTATTAACATATTTACAGTATAATAGTCTGCAATATCAGTGCAGTGAGGATATGACGCTCAGGGACTGTGTGGCCGTCCTCTTCTTCCTGAAGTTGATCACCATCTCCCTGTTCTTGGTCATGTTCAGCAGCAGGTGGTTCTTCCCAGACCACTCCACAAAGTCACTCACCAGTGTTCTGTACTCCTCCTCCCGTCCGCCACTGATACACCCGACCACTGCAGAGTCATCAGAGAACTTCTGCAGGTGGGCCGACTCAGAGTTGTACTGAAAGTCTGAGGTGTACAGGGTGAACACCTGCCTATACTGTTCATCTCTTTATAACAACCTGCTATGCTGTATCATGTATATATATGTCTGATATGTTTGTATTTCTATGATTGTATCTTGTCTGTATCTTCTTTGGTTTTATGATTGTATCTGTTCTCCCTCTCTCTCTCTCTTTGTTCTCTCTGTCCTGTCTCCCTCTTTTATTCCTCCTTTACCCAGCCAACTTTCAGCAGGATGGTTCCCCCTTGTAAGCCTGGTCCTGCTCAAGGTTTCTTCCTGTTAAAAGGGAGTTTTTCCTTGCCACTGTGCTTACCTGGGGGTTCAGGCTCTGGGTTTCTACCTCTGTAAAGCACTTAGAGACAATTTTATTGTAAAAGGTGCTATATAAATTGAATTGAACAGGAATGGAGACAGCACAGTCCCCTGCGGTGCTCCCACATCACTCACCACCACATCAGACAGAGCAGCGCCAAGACGGACAAACTGCGGCCTGTCTGTGAGGTAGTCAGTAACCCAGGAGACCGTGGGTGAGTCAACCATCATCGTCTGCAGCTTCTCTCTCAGTAAACGTGGCTGGATGGTGTTGAATGCACTGGAGAAATCAAAGAAGGTGATTCTCACTGTGCAGCCAGCACCATCCAGATGTGAGTGAGCCCTCTGCAGCAGGTAGATGACGGCATCCTCAACCCCCAAACGGGGCTGATAAGCAAACTGCAGAGGGTCCAGAGAAGAGCTTACCCACAAAGGTGGGGAAATCATGTAAAAAATAACGATTAAACAAACTTCAAGATGGTCATTAGGCACAGGCAGCCACATAATCCATTCGATTAAAACGTAAACGAATATCATTGAATAAAATATATCTGTTTTGCTGCCCTTTGTGACTGGTTCTGTTCATAACCTTTATGGACAGAATTTCGCGGGTGCAAGCGCCTGAAATGAGCTTCCTTTGTAGGGTGGCTGGGCTCTCCCTCAGAGACAGGGGGAGGAGCTCTGCCATCAGGGAAGATCTCGGAGTAGAGCCGCTGCTCTTCCGCATTGAGAGGAGCCAGATGAGGTGGCTCGGGCACCTAGTCAGGATGCCTCCCGGGCGCCTCCCTGGTGAGGTGTTCAGGGCACATCCCTCCGGCAGGAGAACCCCGGGAAGACCCAGGACACGCTGGAGGGACTATGTCTCTCGGCTGGCCTGGGAACGCCTCGGGATCCCCCCAGAATAACTGGATGAAGTAGCTTGCCCCCGCAACCCCACCCCGGATAAGCTGAAGAAAATAGATGGATGGATAATTATTATGTTTTGACAATATAATTATCACATTTTTTCAATATAACAAGCTTTCACGTTATAATGTGAAACATTTCATGTTCTTATAATGAATATTATCACGTTATAACGTGTATTGTTCTAACAATAAACATAACACTGAAAAATGTGTTACTGATCAGTCTTTATTTACATAGAGTGGCAGCAATTCGCTTCTGTAAATGACAAAAAAAACTGCATGTTTTTATTCCAAAGCCAACAAACATGTTAACCGGTCCTGCTTCTGTTCCTGGCCGTGGTCGGGAGACACAGGGGACAGTTACGTCTCCAGGACAGACGTAACTGTCTTCGGGGTTAATGTCCAAGACTCGACCCCACACTTGTTGAAGCGGTGGCTCACGCACACAGTAACGAGCACGTTTAGCTGAACAGACGGGCTCTGACTCGCTCACTGTCAGCAAGCTGCCGTTCCTCCTACCTGCCCTGGTTAGTCCCGCTCCTTCTCTACCGTCTCACACACACCTTTCTTCCTGCTCCTGCACACTCTACACTGCGGCGCGCGCCCCGGCCACGCGCACTCTCACCCACGCGCATTCACACACTGAGCTGCCTGGGCTGCCCTTCAGCACGAGACACACCCCTGACAGTTAGTTTAACTAGTTACCAGGTTATTAATGAATGAATTATTGGCTCACCTGGATGAGGATGTAGCCATCAGCTGAGTAGTTCTCGGTGCCGTCTCGTCTCCGTCCAGAGCCGCTGCAGCTCCACGATCCTCCGCAGAAATTGCTCTCTCAACCCTCCGCCTTGTCAGTGGCTCAAAGGCATCAGCCGCTGGATTTAACGTCCAAAAACGTTCACCTTCTGCCTCGTCCTGCGACATTTCCTCGTTCGCAACCTACGTTTTTTTCTATGAGACCGAAACCTAGACAGTGATGTAGCAGTGACGTAAATAAAGATGGCGGCGACTGTGTCCCCAAAACGTCCCGTAATTACATATAAAAAGTGGATTTTCTTTAAAACGGCTGATTAATCAGATGTTATGCTTTAAAATATGTACATCTATCTTATGGTTAGCGTAGTGTTTCATGTTCCCTTTAAGGTTCAACCTTAATCAGCTAATAATTTATGTGTGTGTGTAATGATAAATTCTAGCTTACTTTTATGATTCAGCATATGACTCATGTTAAGAAATGGAATATTTTTCCATGTTTTATAACTGTGCTTATAATGAAATTACAGAATGAAAAGTGCAGGGCAAGATGATATATGCAGTAAAAAGTCAAAATATGGGAACAAAAACATAAGGAGTCAAAAGTTGATAATAGCAGGACTCGTGATTTTGTGTACGGAACAGTGCTGAATGGAGCGGACCATAACAACGGGAGACGACGACTTCTGCTCCAGTCGACTGACCTTTTTGGGTTTTGTTTCCTGCAACAATACATAAAAATGACAGAAGAGGCCTCCTGAGGGAAGAGGGTGACTTGAAAAATGTCACAATTCTTTTAGTTTACCCAGTTTTGCCCCGCTGAGGTCTGGAGAGCACGGGGCGGGAACCTCTGCCACAATCGGTCCCCGTCCGGGCATTAGATGGCCATCGCTTGGGCACTGTTTCTCACCGGACCGGATCAGTCAACATGTTATTAGCGGACAACCATATTGAACAGATCCAGTTCCACATCCTGGACCAGCCTGGATTGCCCTTAGTTCTGGGTCTCCCCTGGCTCCGCCGACACAATCCACACATCGATTGGGAGACAGGAATTGTCCAGAGGTGGGGCTCCGATTGCCACAGAACCTGTTTAAGGCACACTGACACGCCGCGAACGACTTCTATGGGAGGCCCAGACTCCGCTGATTTAACTGGAGTTCCCCCGGAGTACCACGACTTACGGCAGGCGTTTTGTAAGGCCAGGGCCATGGAACTTCCACCCCACCGGCCTTACGACTGTGCGATCAACCTCCTCCCGGGAACTTCCCCACCCAAGGGCCGACTCTACTCTCTGTCCGAACCAGAGAGGCAGTCTATGGAGGAGTACATCAGTAATTCACTGAAAGCAGGGATCATCCGCCCATCATCTTCCCCGGCAGGGGCAGGCTTCTTCTTTGTAGAAAAGAAGGATAAAACACTCCGGCCATGCATAGACTATCGTGGTCTGAATGATATCACGGTGAAAAATCGGTACCCGCTTCCGCTGGTTTCCTCTGCATTCGAGCTGCTCCAGGGAGCAACTATTTTTACGAAACTGGATCTGCGTAATGCCTACCACTTGGTCCGCATACGGGAGGGGGACGAGTGGAAAACAGCCTTCAACACCCCAACGGGGCACTATGAATATCTGGTAATGCCTTTTGGACGCACCAACGCTCCGGCGGTCTTCCAGGCTTTGGTGAACGACGTTCTGCGAGACATGCTCAACAAGTTCGTGTTCGTTTACATTGATGATATTTTGATCTACTCAAGGAGCAGGGAGGAACACGTACGCCATGTCCGCAGGGTGTTACAACGGTTCTGGGAGAACGCCCTATTTGTAAAGGCAGAGAAGTGTGAGTTCCACTCGACCTCTGTATCCTTTTTGGGATACATTATATCGCCGGGGAGCATAGAGATGGACCCCGCCAAGGTTTCTGCGGTTCGGGACTGGCCAGTACCAGACTCCAGAAAACAGTTGCAGAGGTTTTTAGGGTTCGCCAATTTTTACCGGCGGTTCATCCGGAACTACAGCTCCGTGGCAAATCCCCTTACCGCCCTAACTAGCAGTCAGAAACCATTTGTGTGGTCACCAGAGGCCGACGCGGCCTTCCGGACATTGAAGAAGCGTTTCACTTCCGCTCCTATCCTCCGAATCCCAGAACCGGCCCTTCAGTTCGTGGTGGAAGTGGACGCATCAGACGTCGGAGTCGGGGCGATTCTGTCTCAGAAAGCCACTGCAGATCAAAAGCTGCATCCCTGTGCCTTTTTCTCCCGCAGGCTTTCGTCAGCTGAGAGGAACTACGACATTGGGAACCAGGAGTTACTGGCCGTTAAGCTGGCTCTTGAGGAGTGGCGTCACTGGTTGGAGGGAACGAAGCTTCCCTTTGTGGTATGGACCGACCACAAGAACCTGGAGTACATCAGGTCAGCCAAGAGGTTGAACTCGCGCCAGGCTTGATGGGCGCTGTTTTTTACCAGGTTCAACTTTTCCCTTTCCTGCCGGCCGGGGTCTAGAAACGGCAAACCTGACGCCCTCTCCCGTCAGTTCGAAGCAAACGTTGAACGACCGAAAAGTCCAGAAACGATCCTTCCCCCAAGCTGCCTAGTAGCCTCCCTCACCTGGGACGTGGAGGAGAGGGTTCGGGCGGCCATCACCTCCCAACCTGGACCTAGTGCATGCCCGGATGATCGGTTGTATGTTCCAGCAAACCTAAGATCTGAGGTTTTGGAGTGGGGCCATGCCTCTAGGTTAGCCTGCCATCCCGGAGTACGACGGACGAGGGCCCTGTTGCGTCAGAGATTTTGGTGGCCCTCTCTCGACAAGGATGTTCAGAGTTACGTGCAGGCCTGTGTCCCCTGCAATCAGCACAAGGTTCCCCGCCAGGCCCTGGGGGGTCTTCTTCAGCCGTTACCTGTTCCAGTTCGCCCATGGTCCCACATTGCCTTAGACTTCATCACAGGTCTGCCCCAGTCCGACGGGAACTCCGTTATCCTTACTGTGGTGGACAGATTCAGTAAGATGGCGCACTTCATTCCCCTTCCGAAGTTGCCGTCGGCGAAGGAAACAGCCCATCTTATCGTTCAGCACGTCTTCCGTCTTCACGGATTACCGGAAGATATTGTCTCCGACCGGGGCCCCCAGTTTTCTTCCACCTTTTGGGCCGAATTCTGTAAACTACTGGGGGCTACTCCCAGTCTGTCATCGGGCTTCCACCCGCAATCCAATGGACAGACGGAGAGGGTAAACCAGGACTTAGAGACCTCTCTACGCTGCATGGTCTCTCAGGACCCCTCCTTGTGGTCCTCTTTCCTGGTTTGGGCAGAGTATGCCACCAATTCTCTGCCCAGTTCAGCTACGGGATTCTCCCCGTTTCAGTGTGTTTACGGGTACCAACCCCCACTTTTTCCGTCACTCAACAATAACGTCTCTTGTCCTTCTGCCCTAGCTTACATCCGTCGGTGCAGACGAACGTGGGCCCAGGCTCGGGCGTCTCTGCAACGCGCCACAGGTCGCTACTCCATACAGGCAAACCGTCACCGAAACCCTGCACCAGTCTACCAGGTGGGCCAAAGGGTCTGGCTCTCTACCCGGGATCTACCCCTACGGGTAGAATCAAGAAAATTGGCACCAAGGTTCGTGGGACCCTTTCCCGTTCAAAGGATTATCAACCCAGCAGCTGTAAGGTTACGGCTTCCCAGGACTATGAGAGTCCATCCCACCTTCCACGTCTCCAGGGTGAAGCCGGTTCATGAGAGTCCCCTAGTCCCGACCCGCCCACCCCCACCGGCACCCCGTCTCATTGATGGGGGCCCAGCCTTCACTGTCCGGCGCCTTCTTCGTTCCCGTCGCCGCGGGAGGGGACTTCAGTACCTGGTAGACTGGGAGGGCTATGGCCCTGAGGAAAGGTCGTGGGTCCCCGCCCGCAACATCCTGGATCCCCAGATGATTCGGGATTTCCGCCAACAGCATCCTGACCAGCCGTCACGGGTCGTGAGGAGGCCAGGCCGCCCCAGGTTGCGAACCAACCTACAACTATCGGACTCGCCTGAATTCTAGACTTGGGCGAGGAGACTTTCTTTTTTTTTTCCTACTTTGAAACGTCTGGGGCCGTTCCTTGAGGGGGGGTTCTGTCACAGCTGCTGGTCTGCTCCGGTCTTGCCCTCCCCTCTCCGTTGCTCCGGTCCCGTATCCTGATTGCTCACACCTGCGCCGCGCTGCTGATCAGCCGCACCGGCTGTTCATTCTTAATCAGCGCAGCTACTTAAACTGCATTTTCCGAGTAACTCGTCGCCAGATCGTGTGTGCATTTATGTCGCTCGTTCCCGCATTGTGTTTTTGGATTGGACTTTGGTTTCGGACTCTGCCTGTGATTGACCTGTCTCTGTTCTGCTGCCCCGGTAAACTAGTTCGCCTGTTTTGTGTTCGACTACGAGATTGCCTGACCCTCTGCTCGTCTGCCTGGAATAAAATCGGATTTTGTTCAACATCTGTGTCGCTCTTGGATCCTACACTGAAGCCTGACAGAAAGTCCTTCACAAATACACAGACAAAGTTTAACACATTAAAATCTTTCAAATGACATTTTAAAAAAAAGTAAATTTAAAAATAAAGAAACAGGCGAAGCTTCTGAGAGAAATCTGCAGTAAAGGTGGAGCTTTCAGACCTGATTTGACAGTCAGTTTACTGACAGTCTGAGAAGACCTCAGGTGCTCAGGAGGTGTGTTCCACAGGTGAGCAGCAGAACAGCCAAAAGCTGCTCCACTATGTTTGGTTCTGGTTCTGGGATTACACACGAAGCTGGTCTCTGATGAGCTGAGGGGTCTGGACTGTGACTAGACTTTGACACATCCACCCACTGATGAGATTAATTCACTTGATGCTGTTCTCATGAAACAAGATCACAGACAAGCGCTAGCAGAACTTGCTGTCTTGACATTACCGTCCAGTGATGGTTGTGATGGGTCATTTGTTTGGTAAAAGTGTTGTATTAGATCTTGTTCAGCACTCTGGGATATGTAGAATAGTTGGGTCAGACATTACAGGTTGCTGTAGTTCACCCTGGCTAAAAAGCTAACCAATATATTTTGGTCCTATTGTTGACACACAAAGACAAACACATACCAGAAGCACCAGCAACTACAGCAGAGCATTAGGGCCACCCAAAAATGAGAGGAGGTAGCTCTGTGAGCGTTACCGATTTATTTACACCCTTGAAAGTTTATTAAACAGCATTCTCAGCCCTGTATTGTGGAATGGCTCTCAGTTCAGAGCAAATTCTGTGTATTGTGGTTTTTTTGTCTTCTTTTTTTTTTCTTGTAAAATATATCAGTGAGCTTGTGTCCAAGGTAACCGTCGGGCTGTCATAAACGTTACTCTTGCACTCAAACAATTTTGAAACACATTTGTGGTTATTTGTGGTGTTAAAAAGTCCCAGCCAGCCCAGACATCTCATGTAAGTGCGTCCATCCATCCATCCATCCATCCATCTTCTGTACCCACACTTGGGTCTCAGGGGTCTGCTGGAGCCTATCCCAGCTCTCAAGGGGTGAGAGGCAGGGTACACCCTGGATAGGTCGCCAGCCTATCGCAGGGCTAACACAGAGACAGACAAGCACTCACACACTCACACCTGTGGTCAATTTAGACTGATCAGTTCACCTAACGAGCATGTCTTTGGACTGTGGGAGGAAACCAGAGTGCCCGGAGAAAACCCACACATGCACAGAAAGACCAGAGCTGAGATTTGAACCCCAAACCTTCTTGCTGTGACGCGACAGTGCTAATCACTGCACTACAACAGCCACTAATTCCATAGAACTCCTTCTGCTACAGGAAAACATCAGTGGGTCAAGTTGTGTCTGATTAAACTGATACCTGTAATCCTGTGGAACCCTTCCATGAGATGTCTGGGCTGGCTGGGACTTTTTAACACTACAAACCTGTTTCACAATCGTCAAAACGAGTGCAAGAGTAACGTTTATGACAGCCCGACGGTTACCTTGGACACATGCTCACTGATATTATCCATCCATCCATTTTCTGTACCTGCTTATCCATATTTTGGGTCGCAGGGGTCTGCTGGAGCCTATCCCAGCTGGCAAGGGGTGAGAGGCAGGGTACACCCTGGATAGGTCGCCAGCCTATCGCAGGGCTAACACAGAGACAGACAAGCACTCACACCTATGGTCAATTTTAGATTGCTCAATTCACCTAACAAGCATGTTTTTGGACTGTGGGAGGAACTCACTGATATTACATTAAAAGAAACCCATTGGTCAAGAAAAGATAACAAAAAAAAACTCCCAACACAAATAATTTGCTCCGAACCGAGAGCCATTCCACAACATGAGCGACGTGAGGGCTGAGAATGCTGTTAATAAACTATTGAGGGTGCAACTAAATCCGTAACCCTCAAAGAAGTTCCCATCAGGGCTTCACCAGACGGCTAATCGGGACAGATCTTCCTCTCCCGGCAGTCTGCAGGCTTAGAGAGCAGCAGGAAGTCAGGCTTATTATTCATGTTACCCCGATAGCGTTACGGTGAAGGTGCTTTCTGAAACTGAAAACCCTGGTTTGCCTGAAATCACAACAAATTAACCCAGAGTTTTATTTAAACCCACTTTCTGAAACAGCCCCTGTTCTTCCACACTGCTGTGAAGATCAGTTCTCACCAGAGTTGAACAGACTCAGCTGACTCTGAGATCAAGGTTCCTTCAAGTCTTCTCACCAGTGGAGATTTGAGATCAGCTTCAGGAAGAACCATGAGAAGGTTCTGTTGTTTACTCAGACAAACAGACCACTCAGTTCAGGCCTCCTTCATCAGGGTCTCAGAGAAACTCCAAACAGTCTTCATCAGTGGAGAAGAGCCAAAGTCTTCCCACCAGCTTCCTGCTCTGAAGGAAACATCTCAGCTCTTCATTGTGGGCAGTGAGACCAAACTCTGTAGAAACACATTTCTCAGTCAGTAACTAAAGAAATGATCCCTGAAAGTAAAGTCTGGGTGTGCTTTCTTCTTTCTCTGGCTTTCATGTCAGGAGATGAGAACTTTGACTCCTGGTGGAGAAAATAAACACAAAAGGGGTCACTGCTTCACAGTTTGGAGCAATAAAACACAACAAAACAATGTTTTGTCTGAAAATCAGAAACAGCAAGAATACTTTTCTCCTCCTTTTTCTCTCTGTAGATTTTTCTGCCTTGTGAATCAGATCAGCCTGTGATTGGCTGCTGCTGCTGTCGTGTTGCTGCTGCTAATCTGCATAAAGTTCAGTTTCTCTCATGGTGGATCCATCTCTGTGAGCAACCAGCCAACATTTCCTGAGCATGCTGACTTCAAACACCTGATGAGGCAGAGATGCAGCTTTTGGAGAGAAGAAAAGAAGGAACAAAACAAGCGTGACCTTGTTCTTAAACAACCTTTTTATCTGTTCAGCCCAGGAAAATGTGAACTGCTGCTTGTTTGCTGGAGCTGAGTGGCAGCGGCTGCCTGTGGAGAGTCCTAGCCTGGTGCTGTGACAACTGCTACAACCAGGACTGCAACATTCCAGCACCCACCGGGATCCTGCTGCATCAGGGCCACACACTGGCCCAGAAGGGTTCTACAGCACAGCTGGAGGACCTGCAGGACGCCACCAGAGTGTGGGTGGGAGCCAAAGACCAGGAGAGATTCATGGAGACTGAGCACAGAGGAGCTGGGAGCTATGAGGCCCTGCTGTTGGCCGTCTGGCAGCACCAGATGCTGAGGGGATCAGCGGAGCAGGTGAACCAGGGGCCTGGAGGCCCCAGAGGGAGGCCCTGCTGCACTGCCTGCAACAGCTGAGGATGCTGTCGGAGCGAGCCTGGACATACCAGGATACCTCACATCTCTCCCATCACCAGAGACGATGGGGAGTCCCTCCTTCTTTGTCCCCGGAGGACAGTGACACGTTCAGGTCGGCGTTTCCAACCTTGGATGTTGCTTCGCTGGAGCAGCTGCAGGAACCAGCTGATTCTTCCACCTCCCAGCTGCGACAGCCTGCTAAGGTCAGGGGGGAACAACTATGGTGAGCCAGCCAGGAGCTGGAGAGGCACCATGAGGAGAGCAGCCTGGTCCCAACCCCCCCTGGGTCCAGAAGCAGCAGGTGGACACGAGGAAATGTTTGTAAGAGAGAAGAGAGAAGAGAGGCGCAAAGAGCAATATCACACAATAGTAAAATCATGTTAGATCAGCTTTGGATGATTTATATATTCAATAGTAACGCAGCCCAAACAGAGAGGCTAACAATGTTTTCATTCCTGATCTTTAGTTCTGCTTTTCTGGTTAAAGTCTAACAATCATGATGTGTGGTGATGTTCCAGCATCACCACACATCATGATCCAGCAGATCTGTTCATTTTGGTTGGATTTTGATCTCCTGGACACGTTTATTATTTTTGAAGGTGACTGTTAGTAATGATCACTTTTGATTTCTGATCTATAGTTGTATTTTGTATTAGTTTTTTTCTGCAATATTTTCTTACATTTGTGCAATATTTTCTTACATTTGTGCAATATTTTCTTACATTAATATTAATATATATTTTTCTTTATTCAACTTGTTTTCTTACTTTCATACTGCTGTTCTGTTTCTGTTTCTGTCGTACCCCCTTTGCTGCTGTAGACAAAAGAATTTCCCCACTGTGGGATGAATAAAGTCTATCTTATCTTATCTTATCTTATCTTATCTTATCTTATCTTATCTTAT
>JABWDL010000027.1:0-37578 GCA_015343265.1 Pao palembangensis | reverse complement strand
TATATATATATATATATATATATATATATATATATATATATATATATATATAAACTATTATAGAATATTAATAATATATAGATTTTGTACAAAATAAAAGTCAGTAAAAGGAGCAAAGGGACATCTTAAAAAAAGAAAAAAAAAGTCAGGGGAGAATACAAGTTGAATCAAACAGCTATCACAATTAGAACTGACAAAGACCAAGCTCTTATAAATAAATATCATAAAATTAGACATCATATATATCTCTTTTTCGGATAACAGGATGTTGCTAAATGTCTGTATCATTGATTATAGCAACTGCTTCACTGGGGCTCATTTGCTTAGAAATTCCACACAACGATTAACTGGAACCAGTGTGGCAAAAGGCCCTGAAATAAAGGAATTTACCTTAATAATGGGCCTGATAGTCTGTGCTGTACTTGACCTTTGGCTGCAATAACACCCCTAATCCCACCCCCCGTTTCTTTGTATGCACCCTACTTGATATAGACCAAGTACAGATTCTCCTTGAGGTAACTAGAGAATAGGGGTTCTCCTCTTTGTTTCTCTCTCAAGGCCAGCTGACTCCCCCCACTCACAAAGCCAGAGATAGCTGAGCGGAGCACATTTGGGAGAGGTGCACGCCACTAGAATATTGAAAGGTCATACTGCACAACCAGGACCATTTCCACCTCTGAGTTCCAACCTTACCATATAGATTTACCATATAGTTTTTGGCACTGGCATCGTCAGTGGGTAGAACTTCAATGATACAACAAATACAAGATAACAGAATAAACACAGAGAAGTATGCAGATGGCTGGGTGGCGTTACAATCAGTTGACGCAGACTAGATTAGTCTCCTTGGATCTTTTATTTTTGCACCAATTTGAGAGCTCTGAGTATGAACACTCAAATCATGGCAACAGGAACACAAAAAAAACAACAAATTTACAACAAGTTTTCAGACACACACAACCAAAGAACATTGATGATCAATCCCACTCTAATAATATTCAGGTTTTTTTTTCCTTTTTTATTCCCTTTATGAGCAGGACAGCGACACTGTGGCGCATTTAGGAGCAAGGCAGCAGGCAGAGTGACTGGGTGTAATCAATTTCATCTTGCTTTCCATTTAATGGTGAAAGTATTTTCTAACTAATGGCAGAAATAAAATAGCAATATATTACATCCAAAAGAGATGTTGAAACACCAAAAACTAAACACATGACCAAAAATGACAGCAGGTGTCCAGAAACAGTGGGTTGATGAACAAATAGCCAAAGATACAGTATCGGTATTTGACAACCCAAAAGACTTGGTAGCTCAGACTTTGCTCATTTATACTTTTGGTTTGTTAAACAAGTTTATTTCCTTCTTTTTTTAAAAAAGGATTTCACCAAAAAAGCTGATTGAGTTTTCTTTTTTTAAGTCCTTACCAATGACAATGACACTATATGAGGAAAGAATCTATGATAAATGCTGATGTTTGATTGTGACTTTGTGATTTGTTGCCACAAACCTCTGCATGGACCTAAAGCCGGGGTCACACTACACGATTTTCGGCGTTTTAGACAACACAACTCGCCCTCACCCAAATCAAGGTGAGTCACTAATCTGCTTGGTGACTGAACTTAAGTACCTTGAAGACTCGAGTAATGACCCTGGCGACGCCTTGCACGGAGTCGCAGGCACAAAACTGGACATCAAACCTGCTAGATATCTATCCTGCTCGTAGTGACAGAGCAAGAGCAGACATGGACGTTGCCACAAAATAAGAAAGTAAAATGGAGCAGTACAATGGCTGCGCAGAGCAAGACTTTAAACTTTAAACTTTTTTGTTTTTTTGTAATTTGTAAAAATTGTAATTTTTGAACTGTACGTAATTGTTTTGTAATTTTAATAAATGTGTGCTTGAAAAAAGTCATCTTGAGTACTGTGTTTTTTGGACTTTAAGTGCCCTCGGAGTCAAATCAGTCAAAAAATGCGTCACAAATAAGAAAAATAAATTGCACTGGACTATAAGTGGCATTTTGTGGGGGAAATTTCTTATTACAAAATCCAGGACCAACAACAGACTTTTCATGTATAAGGGCAAGTTACAACAAAAACAGTAGAATAAAGAACAGCAGGCTTGTGCGCTGCGGCCACGTACTTCCCGTGTCAGTCCTTGGTTGGAAACGGGCAGTGCAGTCGGTCACGCCTCCTGACGGAGGGAATCACATATTGTGAACACATTGTGAACACATAGTGTGAAAATTTGAACAACCAATGCTCACACTGTCCACACTACGCAACTAGAACGGCCCAAGTGCCTCACCGACTCAGAAATTCATGTAGTGTGTCCCCTGCTTTACAAAGCATCCAAAGACTGTCTGAGCTGCTCTATGAACACATTGCACTGCATCATATGACCCACTTGCACTAAAGTGCATTGAGACTTGAGTTCTCATTTTTTGAGGAGCAATGTTGGACAAGCAAAGCTGAGAGATTGTCATCACAGTGTAGCTGAGATAAAGAAAAACTTAATGTGACTACATCTCACTGGGGAGGGAAATCAAAAGAGAACAGGATAAAGTCAACAAAGAGAGACAGGACTGTTGGTTGTAGAGTTTCTGTGTTATGTCAACAATGTTAACGATTGAGCACAGTGCTTAATGGGTAGTGTAGTCCCTTCAGAAGATAGAATGTTTCTCAGGACTTAGCCAGACACCCAACTCTGATTGCTATGGGTTTGCTGTGGGCCAGGAAAACCAGCCATTCCCATGCCCACTGTCACACCCATGCCCATGCCCATACCAACTCCTTGAGCTAGGGAGGAATCGAAGTTAAAGTCCATCTCCTCACCAGAGTCCATTATGTCATGGAGGAGAATGGACTCCACATCACAGTCCAAGCTACCTTGAAACATGTCAATATCCAGGTCAGCTGGTAGTCTCTCATGGAGGTGAGATTGGTGGTAGCCGTGGTAGTTGCTGGAAATAGTGCCATTCCCCACACCCTGGCCATGATTGTATGGTCCATTAGTCATGCCCTGTAGTTGTGGTCCAGGGTAATGATTGTGACGGGGGTGTGGGGCAGTTGCCACATAACAGGAGTCCTGTGGCATGCCAAGCATACCTGCTGGGTTAGGAGGAAGGGTGGTAGAAGCTGGAAGGTGGGCATGTGATGGAGGACTGTACAGGTAGGGAGTTTTTTGGTTGTAAGTGTGCCGCTGATTGCCATTACCACATGGGGTCAAGGATACAGGATGGGGTGGTGTGTGGTTGTGACTACGATTATGTCCACTCTTAGTGAGGCTGTGAGGTGAGTTGTGATTGGTTACATTGTTGTGATTGTGAGCATGGCTATGAGTTCTGTTGTGGCTATGAGCCAAGCTGTGACTAGGAGGTCCGTTATGGCTGCGGCCATTGCTGTGGCCAGGGTGATGGCTGTGGTGGTTTGAGCCTACACCTTTACTAGCTTGACCCATTAAGGAATGGCTTTCTGTCTCTTGTACCTGCATTGTGCCCTTGGAACAGTACTGTTGCCCAGCTGGTCCCCCTGTTAGGAGACTCTGAAGGGCATTGGTGCTGGAATATGCCTGCATGGTTCCAGAGAAGCTGGTTGGCTTGTTCTCCTGAATGGTTTGCATGGGTGAGTGATGGCATATTATTCCCAGGCCTGTTGCACTGTAGCCTCCTGCACTGTAGGGGCTCTTCACTACAGAACTGTAGTGGTAGGGAGCTTGTTGCTTATGTCTGCCCACAGATGAATGTTGTTGGTGGTGTTGTTGAGGTGGCTGATGGTGATGATAACCATCTTCCATGAGATGTTCATCTAAACTGATTGTGGCAGTAAGGTTAGCCAGTTGAGGCAGCTGCTCCAAGGGAGGACACTGTTTCCCTGCCCCCACAGCTGGTGACTGGGCACTAGTGGGTGAGGGATAGAGCTGTGGGGAGGTTGAACAGGACAGACCTCCTTCTGGTTCTTCTGATTCTCCTTCTGCAAGGATTGGTGACAGACGACCACTCAGAGTAGAGGCTGATGAACTAGCCCTCGAATGAAGGTCAGTCCACGTATCAAAGTCTCCATCCATTCCAGCTGCACCTCCAGATCCTGAAAGGCCTTTCTGTGGTGAGCTGCAAACATCAGGAGAGTTCTGTAGTCCCACGACAGCAGACCCTGGTCCTAAAACTGGCCTGCCAGCCCTTTTGCCTCTGATGCGACCTTTGCTCTTTAGGTATTTGGTGTTGTTGTCCATGGACACTGCACGGCGGCGTGGGGCCTTGCCCATCTTCCCTCCATCTGGGTTCAGCATCCACCAAGAACTTTTCCCCGTTCCCTCATTCTGCACTCGGATAAAACGTGTGTGGAGAGATAGGTTGTGTCGAATGGAGTTCTGCAGATGTAGGAAAGACAAACATAATGAAAGAGGATTTAATTGAACTATAGATGCTTTTCTTGAAAAAAAAAAGCTTGTTAATAATAAAAATGGAAGTATTATTCATGTCAAATGCAATAATAAAAATCATATCACACCACAGCTTTCACAACTGCTTATAAGATAGCACCTACTGAGTACTACTCATGGGAAAAAAACCCTACCTAATTATCATGTTGCTTATTCACTATTATTACAAGTTCAAAACATCAGGACTAACGGAATTAGGAATAAGTAGATACACGTTTTTTTTAGGTTCTCTTTCATAATACATCGCTCAATGTCTCACTATGGGATGCACGCCTGCGTCAGCCCTCACAGAAGCACTGATCTCATTAAGCCAGTTCTGATTGGATGGTGAACTTGTCCGTCCACAGGAGGCAGACCCGTCTGCTATATATGTCATACGCGGACGTCACCAACTCATTCAGACCCCTCTTCTCACTCTGAAGCTTCTCTGGCATCCATGGTTAAGTGGCTTAACTGTTCACAGATGGAGCTTTTCGGCTTGGTCGCTGAACACTACTTGCTCTTGACGCTGGTTTTACGCCGTTGCTTTTAGATTTTGGTGTCGGCTGCGTCTCCTCGCCACTCCAGGCCCAGCATACACAGCTCTCAAGACCCCACACACATCAGACTTGCACAACCTGCCTCGGGCTGGAACATGCCCGGCAGGCGGTCAACAATCCGGGCTTGTGCCAGCACTGCTCGGCCTTCACGGCCAAAAGCGTGTGCAGACAGCTGGCTCACTAGGTCAGCCTGTCTGGCAAGGACCCCTGCCCCCCTCTGCGCCAGACATCGGAGAGGGGCAGGAGACAAGAAACGCCGCTCCCACAGCTCCAGTAGCAGCCGCCAGCTGGGGTTCCCAGCTGGATCTGCTCTTGTGGTCTTGACCGCCGCTGCGTGCTCCAGCTCGGTCATGCTGGATGCGTTCAAATGCATAGCTGCCTAGCTGGATGTTCCCTGGCCAGTTGCCGAAGAGGAGGCTCCTAGGTCCCGCTACGAGGAGAAGACATTGCCCTTGGCTAGGGATGCGGCGAAGCATCCCGTCCCCGTATTCCTGGAGCTGCAAGGAGCTGACATGCTCTTGGGCTGACCGCCCTTACAGCGACAGGAGCACCATCCCTAGAGCCTCCACATTAGATTGCGAGGCGATGGACAGGTTGGGTTTGCTCCGCCTTCTTCCCGTTGAGCCACTCGTCGCCGCCCATCTTCACCGCACGCAGTTCATTCCCGTCATGATCAATCTCTGCCTCCGTAGGCAGGCGACGGGAAGGATTATGGGCACCCTTGTTCTCCAGGAGTGCATCTGTGGCGAATCTTTCGGACAGAGAGAAAGATGACATGCTGGACAGCCCGCTCGTTCCCGAGGGTCTGTTTGGGTCCACCATTGCGTCGATGCAGCAGCACTGTGAGGCGAAGCGCAAGGCAGACGAGGCGCTCCGGCTGTGCCTTCCGTGGAAGGCTCCTGCTCCTCCTCCAGCAGCGCGGCAGAAGGAATTCATGCCAGGACCCCAAGCTTCACAGCCTAGAGTGCAGAAGTGCATCAATACGGCCCCTGCCCCTCCTGCTTCATCGGGACGAGCACTGTGGGCCAACAAACCCTCAACTCCAGCTGACCAGATCCACGAAGACCTCTGCCTACCTGTCAAGGAAAAAGAAGAAGGTGGCCTAACCAGCCTCCTTCTCTACAGTGAGGACACTGAATGTTCCCCATTCCCCAGCTCTTCCGGTTCACCGTTCCTGCGTGCCCCCACATCTTCCCTGTGGCACCGTCTTCCAGCTGCCACGGTCCACCCCGGCCTGAGACGACAACCCAGGCCATCCGCCTGCGGAGGGTTCTCCAGTCAGCGAATGTCACACCCATGCCCATGCCCATACCAACTCCTTGAGCTAGGCAGGAATCGAAGTTAAAATCCATCTCCTCACCAGAGTCCATTATGTCATGGAAGAGAATGGACTCCACATCACAGTCCAAGCTACCGTGAAGCGGTCTCACTGGGGAGGGAAATTAAAAGAGAACAGAATAAAGACAACAAAGAGAGACAGAACTGTTGGTTGTAGAGTTTCTGTGTTATGTCAAGAATGTTAACGATTGAGCACAGTGCTTAATGGGTAGTGTAGTCCCTTCAGAAGATAGAATGTTTCTCAGGACTTAGCCAGACACCCAACTCTGATTGCTATGGGTTTGCTGTGGGCCAGGAAAACCAGCCATTCCCATGCCCATTGTCACACCCATGCCCATACCAACTCCTTGAGCTAGGGAGGAATCGAAGTTAAAGTCCATCTCCTCACCAGAGTCCATTATGTCATGGAAGAGAATGGACTCCACATCACAGTCCAAGCTACCGTGAAGCATGCACACACAAAACATTTTATTAAAAATTGTTTCGCTGCAGCAGCCAAGCCAAAAGCTGAGGGCTCAGCGCACAATCAATATGAACAAAACTATAAGGAGCACAGTGGCGACGCCTGCTGTCCCATCCTGGGGATTATCTCCCCGGGAGGGGTTGCTGGGGGTGACATCACCCCGGGCCCGTGCCCCGGAGCCCGCGTGCAGTACCTCATGTCTCCAGCAAATGGCGCCATCTCACCACAGATGGGCCCCGTCTCGCTGAGGGACTGCTCCTACACTTTCGCCGCCAGCCCATCAGGCCGATGTCAGCCTGATTGATTCAGCAATTCTTTGCTGACGACGTGCGTATGATTTTGAAGCCAAACCAGGTTCTTGCGCCAAAGGTGGTGGGGTCATGTTCCCCCATCGACCTGGTGGTGTTCACTGCTGCGCCGGACAAGCAACACGCATGCGCGTTGTGTCCGGTTCGCGATGTGCGCACCTATGTGGATAGGACCAGAGGCTTCAGGAGTAGCGATCAGTTCTTTGTCTCCTGGGCTGGTCCCCACGAGAGCAGACCTGTCACAAAGCAGCGCCTCTCCCACTGGGTGGTGGAGGCGATAGCTTTGGCTTCCTGGTTTGGCTTCAAAATCATATGCATTCGAATCAGGGCTTGCAGCCTCCTGGGGGTATGCGTTCTCACTCAACCTGGAGCTTGGCCACTTTGTGGGCTTTGTTTAGGGGGTGGACCTGCAGGAGATTTGTGCTGCATCGAGCTGGTCTTCACCGTTCACTTTCATCCGGTTTTACATGCTGGACATCTCCGCTGCGCGTGTGGCGCGGGCGGTCCTTTTGCCCTGTTTTGGTCAGGTCCTGCCGATTGCTTGGTGAACGCAGGATAAGCTTGTCTAACAGTACGGGAGCTGCGATATCTAATAGTGAGACATTGAGCGATGTATTATAAAAAAGAGAACTTGAAGTTATTTGCATAACCCCGGTTCTCTGAGTAATATGAGTGAGATGTCTCACCAGACAACCCTTCTTGCCTGGGAGAGTGAGAAGAGGTGTTTATCCTGAATGAGGTGGTGACATCCGCGTATGACTATATATAGCAGGCGGGTCTGCCTGCCGCGGACGGACACATTCACCAGCCAATCAGAATTGGCGTAATGAGATTAGTGCTTCTATGAGGGCTGACGGAGGCGTGCATCCCATAGTGAGACATCTCACTCATATTACTTAGCGAACCGGGGTTATGCAAATAACCTCAAGTTTTACCAGGTCAAAGGGTGTAGGGACAGGTGTCATGAGTGTGCAGATTGTAAAGCCCTCCGAGGCAAACCATTTGTGATTGTGCGCTCTGAATAAATTTGATTTGATACACAACTGAAGACATGCACCCCTACGTAATCAGTGTCAGCAAAATTTGAGAGTGCAATGAAAAATTTAACATGTATGACATACAGCTGACAACTGGCCTCAAGGAACACAGTGTCAGGCTTGACTAACCTCAAACAGCTCCAATACTCCCACTTTCGTTTCTGCCAATCTATCCCTTCTCTCCTTCTCCTTACAGACTCATGTAAACTGCTGTGATTGAGTGTACTGTATTTGAGTGGGGGGTGGCCCAGTGCCAGCACTGTCTCTTCACAATTATGACTCGAATAGGAAGGAATGCTCCAGAGATTATGCTAAGAGCAATAATGGATGTATCCAAGCATCTACTTTACTGCTTCTCTCCCTTGGTGTCTACCTCTACCTTCCCCTCTCAATTGTCAGCGCATAGCTTTTAATTTTGTCAAATTTCACAAACTTCTTTCCTTTCCTTGCAAGCTACTTTCCACTTGTATCAGTGTTCCACTTTTATCAATGTCAAGATGACACTGATACAAGTGGAAAGTAGCTTGCAAGGAATGGAAAGAAGTTTGTCAAATCTGACAAAATTAGCAGCTACGTGCTGACAATTGAGAGATGAAGGTAGAGGTAGACACCATGCCACCGCATGAAAGTGTGTGACAGGGAAACAAATAAATCCGAACTGTGGCAGATAATACATAAATGTGTGAATTGAATTCAGGTTATCTGTGAATGCCTCCTTGGGTTATCTTGCTGTGACATCTTCAGCAAAGGGTAACCATGGTGACTAAGTAAACCTACAGCAGAAGTATATCATATTGTGTTTAGAGTCGAGAGAGAGAGCTTCAGAGACAGTGGGGGATGGGAAAGATGCAATAGGAGGTGGTTGTTTGATGGTGGTGCTTCAACACTAAATAGTCTTTCATCTCGGCAGTGCAGGTCCGCAGGGGCTGCCCACACCCTTCCCTTCCTCACGTAGAGGAGCTTCTGACTGCTCCTCTACGTGCTGCAGCAACTCCCTGTCTCATGATGAATGGATTATCCATCCATCATACTTTTCCAAACCAACCTCATCAAGGCCTATGAATGCCTGAATTAAAATCCATTTAAGCACAATTTCACAATGACTAAAAAATAGGGTATCCTTCAAACAGCTGAAGCTCATGTGTGGACCTTTATATTCAACATCCAAGAATAGCTTTGGCTGCGGGTGTGGTTGCATTCACCTCCTGTTTAGTCAGGGGGTCAGTCTATGGTCCTCACGCCCCTGAAACAAAGCAGGCACTGCTAATCCCCCTCCATCCCTGAGTAATCCCAGACAATCCTGGGCTAATCCCAAATTGATTCCGGGGCACTCCCAGCTGGGTTTCTCACACAGAGCCATGCCAGGTCAACATGGACACCGTAAGCTTCAGGATACCGCTTGATCCAATGGTAATATGGAATAACTTTGACACGTGAGATAGGAGCACCGTAAAGCCCAAGACAGAATGTAGTTATTATGAAATATACAAGAAAATTCCACAAAAGATGTTACTGTGTGCCTGCAGATTTCTGTCCCATTCATACATATCACATTCTGCATGTGTGTGAGAGAGAGGAAGAGAGAGACAGACACACAGAGAGAGAGAGAGACAGAGAGAGAGACAGGGAGAGAGAGACTGTGTTTGTCTGGGTATGGTCACTTGTAATGCACTATGTGAAACTAGAGAGAGGGAGAGAGTGTCACAACACCCCTCACTCACTCACACAGCACCTGCACACAGGCATCATTTCAACTGTTTAAAAATAGAACGCACCCCTTTTTAAAGGAGGATTTCTACTGTATAGAAATGAAAGCTGTTGTTATGTGCTCTTGTCAGAAATTGTATCCGCATTGGTTTCGATGGTATTCAGTGAATTGTGCAGACATGGTAGTGGCTTCTTTAAGTTTCCACAGAGAAGGGGATTTCTGGTAGCAGTTTATCCGTATAAGGAGCCATGTTAACTTCATTGTTTAAAACCTATAATCTGGGTGATAGTAAACACCGATTCCTGTGAAATTTTGTAATTATTCTTTATTGTTCTGGAACATACATAGGCGTAGTTATAGTGAAATATTCAACTGGGGTTGAAGGGTTTTTCTTTTAAACCTTCACAGTTCGGGTCAGGTCACTCCACTCTGACACCACATATAATACACAAAATGGAAGGAAATCCCATGTTTGGAACATGTGGCCCCCAACATTCAAACATTACATGTATAACAGTGAGGGTTTGAACATTTACACTATACACACATCTACATGGAGCAGATTTTGTCATCCCAATGAAAATTTTGCCATTCATTCATACGGAACAAATAGCGAACCAATCCCAGTCGAGCCACACAAGATTTATCTTTTGTGTCTGTGTGACAAATGGTCTGAGACTAGTTAGGCAGCAAACTTTGCAGTAGAATAAAAACTATTATTAACAAAAAAAAAAAAAAAAAAAAAAAAAAAAAACAATTAAAAGCCTGCGGGACAATAGACTGTGTGCCTTCACATCATCACACCAAACTATTTGTTGTGCGTATTTTAATAGAGTAATTCTAAAGCGGTATTTGTAATGCCTTCATCATGTTTAACAATTCTTACACTGCATACTGTCCTTAAGGGCTGTATGTGTTTTAAGGGCTGTGCAACGTTTTTGCCCCAACGGATTTTGAATAGAATAAAACTGAAAACTTTATTATGTATTAAATATTAATAAAATGGAAATTCTCCTTCACCCCCTTGGCTTGCAAGACAGAAAGATGAAGTCCACAGAAACATGCAATAACAGAGAGAAGCCCACACATCACATGCCTGGGTCCAGGAAGCTGTTTCTTATTCAAAACATGCTCCTTTAATACAATATGCCCAGTAGAGACAGCTCTAAATAATGAATGCACTGATGGAAGGCCATGGACAGAGACGTACTTTGTGCCAGGTCCCATAATACTGAAAATAAACAAGTAACCAGTAGTAGTGAGTGACTTTGTGGAGTGGTCTGGGAGGAACCACCTGCTGCTGAACGTGGCCAAGACCAGGGAGATGGTGATTGACTTCAGGAAGAAGAGGACGGCCACACAGCCCCTGAACATCCTGGGAGAGGACATCGAGGTGGTGGAGGACTACAAGTACCTGGGCGTGACAGCAGACTGCAGACTGTAGTTCAGACAGCAGACTGAACTGGAAGACCAACACCGAGGCTGTGTACGAAAAGGGGATGAGCAGACTCTACTTCCTGAGGAAGCTGAGATCATTCGATGTGTGCAGCAAGATGTTAGATATTTTCTACCAGTCTGTTGTCACCAGTGCCCTGTTTTATGCTGTAGTCTGCTGGGGAGGCAGCATTGGAGCTGGCAACACCAACAGACTGAACAAACTGATCAGGAAGGCTGGCTCCGTGATTGGTGCAATAACCCTATTCAACAAGTCCGTCTGACTTAGACTCATAGCCCTTTGTGCTGTGATGGGCTCCATTAGTACTTTCATGTGGCACATTGTCATAATTACTTATTGCATATTCATATCACTCATATTGCATATTGCACATTATTGTATTGTAAATATGTTGTAAATATGTTAATGTCAATTAACACAAGTCAATTTCCCATGTCTGGGATAAATAAAGTACTTCTATTCTATTCTATTCTATTCTATTCTATTCTATTCTATTTAGGGTTATTCAACACTGTGGTATAAGGGGATGAGTGTACATATATATATATATATATATATATATATATATATATATATATATATATATACATACATTTTTTTTATTTTTTTTTTTTACTACAGAACAAAACCAAATAAGGGACATAATGTTGTCTAGGGTCGCGGTAAAACAATCATCTTTGGTTTATCTCTCAATAAGGCCTAAAAATCCTGTAGGCTAATGTAGTTATCTAGGCAAGATAACAAGCTACAATCAAGCATTCCTCATCTCCAGATTAAGTGCACATTTTCTTTTGGAACAAATGATGTGCTATAGATTTTTATTTTTTTTTTAACAAAAAATAGTTGAACTACACTGGAGTGTCTGGGAATCTGAGATAAAAGCTTATTGCTCAATATGTGTAGACAGGGGTGGATCTACCGAGGTGGCATAGGATGGCAACTTCCACCCTAAAAGATGGGCTTGCCACCCCTGCTGCCACCCCAGTTGGCAGCAACAAATAAAAAAAAAAGTTATGTCCAATTTGGAATTTTTATGTGTGTGAAACTCAAATGTCCGACTGCAGTGAATGCAGCTCGAGATTGCGTCAGAGCGGCAGTGGCTGCGTGGCCCCAACAGGAGGAATGAGGTAAAACCTGAATGTATCCATCAAGAAATGTATGTTGGTGACAGCACAGTGCTAGTGCAGCTGCAATACTGTCATTTAACTAAAGATTGGCTACACGGAGCCTACTTTAGCAGATGGATCTGATGTTAGTTTTGTGTAGCTCACAAAAGCTAATACTGATTCTCATGTCAGGGAAAACGTCGTTAAATTACTTTAAATCTTCTTAAAAATGAAGAGGAAAGGCAGCATATGTAGTTTTTTGCACCAAAAAAGGTGAGAGAAATAGAAAATAAACAACTGAGTAAAGTAGATGGACAAGATAAGGAGGGAGAATAGAGAGAAGAGGTGGAAGGAGAGAAGACAAAGGTTAGGATGAAGGAGAGAGAGAGAGAGAAAGGTACATTGCTTAGACTTCTTCAAATAAACATGAATATTCATGTTTGATTAAATATAAATAATTTGGGAAACTTTTAAGTGTAAAAGTGTAATGACGTGAGGACAGAGTTTTAATATTTTGTGTACAATGTACTTCAGTTCCATTGCTTAGGTTGACTTCCAAGTATCATTGGTTATAACTAACCAATGATCGTGCAAATTTGATCATGATTTCGTTAGTAGTTGTATAATTATTTCAGATATAATGCAGTTGTACCCGTTAAAAAATTCCTGCCCCCCTTTTGCCACCCAATAAATATTTTTCTAGATCCGCCCTAAGGTCTGTGAGTGGGATCTGGAAACCAGCAAAAAGAAACTTACCAGATTTAAACAACCTCAAGGGTAAAGCAGTGTGGTGTGCTCACCTAGCTTTGAATACAGCAACTGTTCTTGTTGTGGCACTGGGTAATGGTGTTTGCCACACTTGACTGGTGTTACCAAACCATTTCATGCAGAATGGAGCTATTGTGTATTACCAAAGGGGAACGCTTTATGATACACATTCATTTGATAAGCCTAAATCAAGGGGGGCTAACAAGGGCACTAACTGTGTTTACTGTAATTCCGTTTTTTAAGGGGAGGGGAGGTTTCAACAGCAGTTTTGGTCATTGCAGGAATGAATTTTGTCAGCTAAGCCTGTCTCCAGGCTATTGGTGGAAATTAGCAGTGGCTAAATATTCACTTTCCATGATTGATGTCATGGCTGGCATTTTCCCATTTGAAGGGAAAAGAAGTTGTTTCAGCCATGTGGATTAACAAGGACACGGTAGGGGGAATTTTATGTGTCTGAAGAGGAGTTAAAGAGTGGATGAAGGGCCTAATGGCTACAAAGATATGACACAAGAAAGCTGCGATGATATGGTGTATCAGCGAGAGACCGATAAGACAACTTAGATAGTGACAATAAATGTAACAGACAAAAATAAGAAATTGTGTATGTGTAAGAGACAAGAAGAGAGTGTTTAGAGAGAGATTTAGCTATTCGCCTGTAGAAGTCCAGAATCAGATGATTAAAATTCCTTTAGGAGGCTTCTTTAAGAGAGACAGATGGGCAGACAAGCCTGGTTTTGGAATGCAATCAAACTGAAAAGATTAAAATGGAGTCTCTTTTATTAGGAGGTGAGAAACAGTTACTTCTCTGCCACATGCCATCATCGCCTCCACAGCAGCGGTCACGACTGCATTGGCATGCAAAACACATTACAGTCCTTGTTGGCAAAGAGATAAACCTGGGATTAGGAAGTGCATCAGGCACAGTGTATCACTGTGAGGTCTCAAAGGACTGGTAGCATTTCTAATTTCTTATTCAATACATATGATTTACAGGAAAACAGCCAATATCTTTTGGCTTGTATTTACTATGGCAGGGGTTTTAAAGTAGAAAAATGTAATGTAATAGAATATGAATACGACTGAGCTCATACGTAGTACCACATTTACTTTTTTTAGTTATGATGTTTTGAGGTGGGGTTTTCTGGGGGGATATTGTGGGGTTTACCTGCATTAACAGTCTATAATTTTGCATAATGTTATGCTTCAGTGACATTGTGTTTAGCATGCTAAATGACTCATTGACTGTCTTCTGTAATTCTGTAATTTAAAAAGTAACCAGGTTTGGCTAACAGGCTTGGTGCTTAGTGTCAAAATGATGCTAGAGTTTGCTGAGTTTGGTCTGATATTGTCATTCCCGATTCAGCCTGATTGTTTCCAGTGGGTACAAAAGGAGCCACAATCTGGGAATCACGCCTGACACCCACGCAGGAAAAACAGGGGATCCTCAAAAATAGACATGGGCATATGAAGGAACACATGATATGCTATCACATTGGGTGTGGTTTTTCCAATGAGGACCTGCTAGGTACGCAGCGCTCACGCCTCCCACTGGGAATTCACACAACAGGTGTTTGGGCAGGGCCACCTGTGGGGCCGGCCTCCTGCTCACGCTTCACTCCTCATCTAGGAAGCAAACTAACATTTTCCACTGGGCCTGCCATGCTTTTGTAAAGTAAAAAAAAGTATTGCTGGAGAGGCTTTTACAGCTTTTTTTTTACAAGATCTATAAAATATAGGTATAAGAAAGCACGCACCAGCCAATCTGCATTTATGTGAGTGCCTGCATGTCTATATTTGTCGGTCAATTTAATACTCAAAAGACGCCAGTGAGGATTTGATTATATCAAAACCTTTCTCTGCACTCCACAAAGAAAAGAATGGCTGGCCAACAATGGAACTGATGCAGATTGTTATGTTGTTGGTATGATGCAGAACCTTAAATATAATCTCTTTCATAACAATGTTGATTTAGCTTCCCACATTCCAAAGGTCAGTGTATACGTGTGATCATAGTTTAATAAACATCATTCTCATGATTTAATTTAATTTCACCAATGCTCAGAACTTATGTGTCATTGTGCACATGGCATACAAAATTCAACCCTTTAGTTGCTTTTACTTTACGGTAGGGAAAAGAATGACCATGGTCAAAATAATGGACAAATATGTAAATTATCAGTCCACATCATTACAATTTTACTGTCATCTGGCAAATGCACCAAGCAACCACACATACCTGGTAGAGCATGTACATCTATAAACACGCTACTCACCCCGTTGTACATACAAGGCACACACGTGCCAACATAACACAAAGCCTGGCACAACGGGTATGCTCATTACTGCAATGCCAAACTACCAGTTGCTAAGGAGACCTGTGGGGGAGGGAGGGTTCCTTGTTGTTGCCATAGCAGCCAGTTTGCTCCCTGCCAACTCTCTCCCTCAGGGAGAAACAAGGCAAGAGGTGGGGGGTGAAGTGGGTAAAAGTAGGGGGTAGCAATTTAATAGGGCTATGTGGAGCAGTGGAACTTCATTAGCCATCATTGTGCGCTGCACCAACCACGCTCCTCACAAATACCTGCCCACATGCAACACTTCAGCCGGTAGACTTCCACTTACTCACGAACAGCACATAGACTGCCACTTCTTTGCACACCTATACAGAGAAGAAGATGAAGAATGACATGCATAGAATGAAAAGCAGGGAGCTGGACAAATAAAAACAACAAAAAATGAATTTGACTTATATAATACATCTGCAAAACAAAGTTCAGTCACAATGGTCTGTACGTTAAAAGCGGCATGATCATTTTCTGATAAAAATTAACAAACATTTCTCTTATGTGCCAAATTAAACAGCATTACACTCAAAAATAAAGTTAAATAATCATTATAGTAAATCGCTCTGCTGCATTTTAAACTCACTTGGAGTGCAGATGTCATCTTTAGCATTTGACGCAGATTCCTAGCAAGAAATCAAACTTATATATTGCTGTAATTTGTCAAAATAACTCATTAATTCATGCATAAAGGACAAAAGAAAAAGAGTTTTTCAAATTACCATGTCTGTACCTGAGCAGGATAATTGTGAAAATCAGTAACAAAAGGATCATACATAAGCAACAAACAGATAAATAGGGCAACAAATTTTAAGATACAAAACAATGTCATCTATCTATCTATCTATCTATCTATCTATCTATCTATCTATCTATCTATCTATTGAAGAAAGAAATTTCATGTTACAGTTTAAACCCTAAATTGCCAAAGCTTCAATCTTAAGCTTCAGCCTTAATCAGCTAATAATTTAGACCGTGTGTGTGTGTAATGATAAATTCTAGCTTACTTCTTTGATTCAGTATATGACTCATGTTAAGAAATGGTACATTTTTCTATATTTTATTACTGTGCTTATAATGAAATTACAGAATGAAGAGCACAGGAGAAGAGGCAGGATGATATATGCAATAGTCAAAATATGAGAACAAAAACATAATAAGGAGTCAAAAGTTGATAATAGCACGATGCATGATTTTGTGTACGGAACTGTGCTGAATGGAGTGTACCATAACAAGTGATAAGAGTGATATGAGAATGAAAATGCTGTCAGCCAAGGGGCCTTCCTCACTGACCGTGTGAGGTGACAGGACCCAATCTGATGTCATCAGTGACTGGTCTCGGACCCAGAGCTCTGTCAGGTATTATTCTGTTGAATGAATAAACCGCACTTATCTCTTCTCTCGATCCAAACGAACACGCAGCTCAACAGGGATAAATGAGCCATAACATTCATCACATGGCTTATGGCTTCCCGTGTACTTACCTTATATCGACTATATTCATCATAACTGCCTAGGCAAGTGCTAGTGTGCTTTTGCTTGAACATAATCTTCTAATTAAGTCATTGTCAGAACAACTGACCGGTGACAACTCCTGCTAAGCTTTGAATGATAAAGTGCGCAATATACAGATAGTCTGGTCCATTCTGTTCTGTCTCTGATTTGCTAGAAGTTCAGCTGGACCTCCTCACGTTATCTGGGGCCTTTGTGCTCCATGTCCTTGAGGGATGAGAAAACAGACGCCATTTCTTTCAGGACAGGACAAAACAAACCTGACTGTATGCTTTGTGATGGAGTAGATCTCTCAGGAGTACAGAAAAGCAGGCTGTCGGGGGCAGAAGGCGTCATACCAAGTCCAGAGAGGTGTCTTAGTCTCGGCTGAGCGTTTTGGGGACACCTCTGAAGACTGGAGGCTAACGACGGTAATTTCTGCTCCAGTCGACTGACCTTTTTGGGTTTTAATTCGCCACTATATTTTTGCCTCATGCCTTTTTATTCTTCTGATTCCATTTGGCTGATGTATTTTTCTTCAATAAATTCTGGGTGACATTTTTTGAAAAAAGACAACCTCTGGTGATCTGCGTCATTTTTGACACAAACACGCAGGCAGGTGCCTTCTGATTCTCCATCGGACTGAAGCTGGAAAAAAAATCCTTGCAACACTATCTATCTATCTATCTATCTATCTATCTATCTATCTATCTATCTATCTACAAAGGCATACATACTTATTTTCAGCTACTAGACTGAAGATTGAAATATTAATCACCGCCATGCTCGCCACAAGTGAGCACAGTGGCTTCAAACTCCCACCCTTATGAGTGTGTTCATGAATGGCTAATGTGCTCAGATGGCTGGGGCTGATGACTGGATAGATTGCAATGTAGGGAAAAGGGAGGGCAAGGAATGAGAGGTGAGGTGTGGTGCTGGCAGTTAAGCAGGGATGAAGCAGCATGTCATGACCTTTTAGGGACCCCCAGAAAACCTTATTAAGACTCTTTCTTATATTCTGTCACACACAGACACGCAACGCACTGTATGCCAGTTGTTTACCCCATTTCCCTTTGCACACACCTCACTGAGCTGCACTAACATATATTTGCATGAATGAAAATCACTCACGCTGGATTTTCTTTGATGAAGACAAGCTTTTTCTTGGTAGCCACTTGTACAAATGTGCCACATAGTCTCTTTTACAGCCTCGTAGATCCTTCACTCACAGGACCTAGAGATTGAGTTAGACCATAGGTCGCATCAAGATTAAGTATTATCCCAATGTACATCTTGCAGACAAACACAGCCTGTATTCTATTAGTTCTGTTAGTTCTGTTCCTTGTGATTGTTTTGATTGGTGATAATACAAATGTTTTGATAATACACGGTAAGTGACAGAAAGGCATCTCCACAAGACACCCATTACCATATAAAGGCCATATACTGATTAAGAGCACCCAGTGTGCAGACACAAACACACACAAAGACAAGCCTATACAAAAGCATCTCATTAGAGGAGTGAGATGCCGTGGGCTAATTCATAGCCTCTCCTTGGCTGTCAGGACGGGAGTCTCTGTGTGAATCAGTTAGATTATGGTGGGAGAGCATTGGATTGGATTATTGTGGTGGGGAAAAAGTATTTATTAGGCTATATAAATTGTCTTCCTTTCCATTTCTTGCATAATTATTAAAACACTGAAAACGTTAGATGCCTTAAATATTTACTCATATTGGGAATGCACATATGTAAAACTACATAAAATGTTGAAATGAAGTCATCATAAATATGCTATTACATTGTTTTGATATTTTAGAAATGTAACATTGGTGACATTCACATTGATGTAAATCAATTGATTAATATTACTTCTCAAAAAAAAATCAGCAATGTAAACCACTGGGATATAGTAGATATCTCTTTGATTTATTATTTTTAGTATTTTACTTTTTGCTGTTTTGTAATTGCATTGTATTTTTTAATTTATTTTATTTGCCCTTTACACAGAAACAGAGATGCAAGTATTTGTTTTTGTTTTTTTTTTTGTCAATGACATTGCATTTCCGTTTGTAAATGCAAACTGCTTTTTTTTTTAAAAAATTCTGAATGCTTGTTTTTTTTGTTTGTTTGTTTGTTTTTTATGCTGTGTGTTTGACTAGTTAAATGCCAGTCATTCCAAGTGTAGCAATTTGGACCCCACCCTGAAGAAGAAGCACAATTATCAACCCAAAACAGCTTTCCCAAAACTACAATCCTTCCTCGTTCCTGCAGTACAAACACTAATGAGGCAGCAGATTCATAAAACTTTTCTAGAAGTAATCTAGTTCCTTCATTGTAAGGATACTTTTCATGCTTCAATTGTTTTATTTTGTATGATGTTAAAATTAATGTGATCTACATCATTAAAAAATCATTCATAAAATAATTTGCCATCAAGCTCATGCAGATCAAAAAGGATATTGTGGCATCGTTATGGAGACAGATGTGACCTGTTATTACCTTGACTGCGCAAGCCTATCCATTGAATTAAAGATCCTGGAGAAAGATAAATGAATGGATGAGTTGAGGTAGTTTAACATAAGAGCATGACTTAATGTGCAATGTTTGTATTTGCTAATATAATGAGTACCACAATCTGCATTCTACTAGCAAAGTGAGGACATTATTGGAAACTGAGGACGTTTTAGTGGGTCCTCACAACAACTGTAAGCCTTGGTTTTATGGTTGGGTTAGAATTGCTATCCTGTCTAATGACGACATAGTTTTTGTTGGAGAGAGGGGCAAGGCACTGGCCGGTGCATGTTAGTCCCCAAACCCCCTCCTACTTGCTGCTACGAGCCATATTCGAAGAGGAAAGAAGAAAGGCGAGAACAAAAATGTTTGTGTGCGTCTGTGTGTGTCTGTAGGTGTCTGTGTGCTTGCTGTCACAGAAATACACATCCATCAGCAAGTTTGCATTACTTCATGTATGTGAAAAAGTACTACACTTCTGTTCGTGTGTGTGTGTGTGTGTGTGTGTGTGTGTGTGTGTGTGTATGTGTGAGTGTGTGTGTGGGTGTGTGTGGGTGTGTGTGTGTGTAGGTGTTTGCGTTTCGGTTTGCGTGTGTGTGTCACAGCACACTTGGAAGGGGGCAGCAGTGTTTCTGCATGAGTGCGACTGTCAGTGGGCATCAGGCTGGCAGTGTGGCAGGACGAGAGGATAATTAGTGGACATGGAGCACAAGCAAGACAGAAAGAGGGGGTAAAGAGAGAGAGAGGAAGAGAAGAGAAGCAGAATGGAGCAAACGAGAAAAGCAGAGATGCGGCACTGACTGTGTGAGTCAAGCAGTGTATCATAATATCCGTCTTGAGAGCATTACACATACCGCAGTGCACTTTCTTCTCAGTCACGCAATCACCCAACCACAGAGACTCCTCCTCTGCCATTTCCCCCCTCTGTCACTTGCTGTCTAGCATCCTACTCCCCTTGCACTCCTGTTTGTCTGACTGACCCTGAGTCCCTCCTCACATATTTCAGACCTTATCCTTACTGTTGCACAGTGTGTTGCAGATTTTTCTTTTCCCCATCTCTGAATTTAGCCCCGTCTTCTGTTCGCGTCGTTCCGTCAGCCCATCGCTCTCATTTCCACTCACTCTGCTCTTTGCACAGAGCACCATTGCTAGTCGACTACCTCTTAATCATGAGCAGCATGAAATAAATGCCTTACATATGTGCAACATGAATTGTTTTCATTTCTTTTCCTATCTTGTCCAACTGCTTGCAGCAGTCCATGCCAGCCCTTCAATTCCATCAACCCTCAAAATATTCATTTGTGTATTTAGGAATTAATCCATCCATCCATCCATCCATCCATCCATCCATCCATTTGGGTCAATATATTTGGCAGCAACAGTAAGCCTGACTCGCTCTCATTTTCGATGGGATGGGATTGCTCTGCTCTCAATAATTGCACTCGTGACTTTGAGCTGTGCTATTTCAAATGCCAGAATAAACACAACTGACATTTAGCAAACAGCAGAGCCATGCAAAGCTAACTCTGCTAATTCCCCACCTCGTTTGCTGACTCATCAGATTTACAGGTTAAAGGAATCCATCTGTTTTTTTCACCATACGTCATTTATCACACATTTTGGTCCTATTCTGTAATATATTTGCGCAAGTATAACATTTTGGAGCCTGGGTTTGGCACCAGCTGTGAGTGTACCTTAGCATTATAGGCTGGCTGGATGCCAGGCCCTGCTAAAATGGGCGGGGTAAAAAAAAACAAAACTCTGGGCTCACATAACTTATAAAATAGAATTGCCTATGTGTGTATGTAAGTGTGTACAATCCAGAAATACACACCCAATCCTCCCTCAACAGTCTCTACACATGCTGTTTATCCATTGTACAGTAATTCAGGGATCTTTTTTCAGAAGCTGCTATTGTGTGCATTTAATTATTTATTTTGATGGGAAGCAGTCTGGTAGCTTATGAAGAGAGTATGAGTGTGTGTGTGTGTGTGTGTGTGTGTGTGTGTATGTGTGTGCACGCCACTCATTCTGTTAGCAAAGTGAGGACATTTTTGGGAAGCGAGGGCATTTTGGCTGGTCCTCACAATTTCAAAGGACTGTTTGAGGGTTAAGACTTGGTTTTAAGGTTGGGGTTAGAATTGGATTTAGGTTAGGGTTTGGAGTTATTTGGGATGGTCAGGGTAAGGGGCTGGGTAAAATACTGTACTTATGAAAGTCCTCACAAAGATAGAAGTACAAAGGTGTGCGTGTGTGTATGTGTATGTGTGTGTGTGTGTGTGTGTGTGTCTTTGAGTGAGTGAAAGAGTGCATAGCTTTCAAAGTGCAATGTGAGTGCACTAATGGATGCACACTTGAGCTGAAGTGTGCAGAGTGTAACTGAAGTGAAGCCAAGTCTGGCTTCCTGTGCTGCTTGTAAACTGTATTATCTGCTCTCTTCTGTTCTTGCACTCATCTTTTTTCCTAATTTCTACTCGTCTTCCTCCTCCCCTGCTGTGCAGCAAAGAGAAAAAAATAGAAGATGACAAATAAGCACCAGTGGTCTTGACTCTCAGGATTTGTGACGGGGATCCAAGAGCAACACAAGTAAAACAAAACTCAGCTTTTAATTCCACACAGGCAATACGGGGATCAGGCAGTCTCGTCGTCAGATACAAAAAAAGCAGTCCGGTTTACCGGGGCATCTCAACACAATCAGGTCAAAAAACAGGCAATCAGGCAATATTCAGAATGCTGGAACGGCGACAAAAAGCACACAAGATCTGGCAATGAGTCTCTCAGAGTCAGTGGTATAAGTAACCACTGACTCAATGATTGAAGATGAGAAGCAGGCGGCTTCTCAGGAAGGTGGCGCAGGTGAGGCGAAGAGGGGAGGGCGAGAGCTGGCGCAGACCAGCAGCTGTAACACTTGACACCGGTAGTGTGAATAAGACATTAACTTGGAATAATACTTAAGAGTCATGTCATTTTTAGAAAGGAAAAAAAAAATGTATGAAAGGAGAGCAGCCTACCAGCTGTATTTGTTTAACTGTGGTTGATCCCCTGTTGAACATCAGCTTCCCAGCAATCCTGTGAATGCCAAGTCCTGTTAGGAATTGATATTTCATTATAAAGCTCCAACGTAATGTTCTTGAAATGATGCATGAGCTTATGAGAGAAAACCGGACCTACGAAGGCCAGGCATCAACTCCGAGGGCAGAAGTCTCGATTAGCTTTGTTGTTTTTTTTTTGTTTTTGTTTTTTGTTTTTTCATTTTAGTCCCAAGTATGCCTGTTTGGTGCATGCACATGAACCATCTTTCTACTCCAGTCAGACAATGGGCAAAAACAATTCCCGAGTGACAGTTACAGAGAAGAAAGAGCCATTTATCATTTGGAATAATAAAAGAATGACTGAATGAAAGAGACAGTGAGAGAGAGAGAGAGAGCATATGTGTCTGTGTGTGTGTGTGTGTTCTTAAACTTGCTCCATACTGAGTACCACAATACTCATTCTACTAATAAAGTGAGGACATTTTTGGAAAGTGAGGACATTTTGGCGGGTCTGCTTGAGGGTTAAGACTCGCTTTAAAGGTTGGGATTAGAATTAGGGTTAAAGGTAGTGGCTGGGTAATACATTATATCTATGAAGGTCCTCACAAAATAGAAGTACAAGGATGTGTATGTGTATGTGTGTGTGTGTGTGTTTGAGCAGGGGAGGAAAAGGGGGCTAAAGATGAAAAGGCACATTAAAGGAAAAGGAGAAAATGAGTGAGGGAAGAGACAAATGAGCGATAAAAAGGCAACTGTAGGGAAGACTACGTGTGTGAAAGAACAAGGGAGGGGAGAAGAGAAAGCTGTGAATGACTGACAGTGGAAAGAGAGAATGAAAAATTGGAAAAACACTCACTATAGAAGGGGAAAGGAAAAGACATGGGGAATAGGAAAAACATTTTTTTTTTAAGGGGACAGAAGAAAAAACAGGGCAAAGACAGTGAAGCAGGCGAGGTCGGTTCATTTGGGGTTACAACCAGACTCTGCCTTCAGACCACACATGGTCAGCATACTAAACACCAGACCCAGTGTACCGACCCAGATTCACTCCACAAATTCAATTGTGGAGTGAAGAATTTCTGTAACACACATATGCTGGCTCCCACACAGATTTGCTCACACATGGTTTGTTTTACACACGAATGCATATGCTCAAGCAGAACCACACGTATTCCCTTCACGTTTTTCTCTCACTCAGGCTAACAGACGCTTGTTGCTCAACAGGGTGCTTTGTGTGGGTGTAATGATGCACTATTGCACGAATTTTTTTTGATCCAAGATATGATAAAAGGCTGTTATAGTGAACATTGGCATTCCAAGTTTCAATTAACAGGTGTGCTTTAAAAATAAAGTTACAAAAAAAAAAAAAAAAAAAAAAAAAAAAAAAAAAAAAACACAGCAGGAACTGTCAGGGCCCTTGCTGCTTTTCAACTGCCCTTCTATGGAGCGTTCTGGTAAGGGCCTTGTGTGTCTTTGTTTATTATATGAGCAAAGAATTTCATATCCGTAATCTATCCTTTTTCATCACCAATACATGTTAGGCTGTCAGAATCCACGTAAGGACCCAAATGCAGCACAACTGGATGGTAAAACACAGCTTTATTGACAGGCATAAGGGAAAGCTAGGTGTCACAGTTAGGTAGCTTAGCCGAAGCTAAAAACAGTTGCAGGCCACAGACAGACTGTGCTCCAGATGCGTCGTACCGTGAGCCCTTACAGAAGGCCTGAAAGGAGGAGCAAGCAGCCAACTGACGCTCCCATTCAGCCATTCCCCAGAGCCGGGCCCGGTCTGAATGGTGGGTGATGGCGAACGTCAGTTTCGCTGCCTCGGTGGAAAAAGTGCAGGGTTGCAAAGAACAGTTAGTTATAATTGCATCACAAGGCTCTGGATCCCGCTCGTAACGTTCCATGGTGCCAACTAAATGTTCGAGAACATCCATCGGAGTCACCAGAGGCAATGCCAGAGAGGCAGGAGGAGGTGAACCCGCCGAAGTCAGCAAAGAGGTAAGCTGCTGCAACTAGTGTGGTGAAAGCTTGTCCGTTTGCCTCCACAGCTCGTCTCGCCTACGTCGCTGCGGACGCCATCAAAGCCTCATGGTGTTGGAGAGCTTCTTTGATTTTCTCTAGCCTGCTCACTGATGAAGGGCTGTGTGCTGGGTCCATCTCTGGCCAATTTTACTGTCAGAATCCACATAAGGACCCAAATGGAGCACAACTGGATGAAAACACAGCTTTATTGAAAGGCACAAAGGAAAGCTGGGTGTCACAGTCAGGTAGCTTAGCTGAAGCTAAAAGCAGCTCCAGACGCTCCGACCCACGAGTGTGCATCCGCACTCGTAGCAAGAAAGGGGCCGAATCGACAGCGACTGGGCAGAGCACGCAGTCTTGTGGTCAGGAACGAAAGGCAGGCAGGTTTACCAGGAGGCAGGCGATGAGAAGTAGTCCAAGACAGGCAGGGTCGGCAGCGGAATGATGGAAAACACAGTCTCGTAGTCAGGGATGGAAGGCAGGCAGTTTTACCAGGGAACAGGCAACAAAGGCTGGTCAGGAACAGGCAGGGTTGGAACTGGGCAGGCAGACAGGAAATCATGCTGGAAAGTAGTGTCGCATAATGCAGACCACAATCTGGCAGCAAGCCAGTCTCAGTCCACGGCTTATATGCCGGCAGGAATGACGGGAATTCATTGCAGGTGCGACTGATTGAATGGGTGTGGCAAGGGCGAAGAGCCGGGGGAATGGAAAAATACCGGCAGTGCGAATGCTGGAGACGATGGCAGAAAGGCAGCCGTGAGATTAGCCTACATATGGCTGGTATTTGCTGCGATTTTGGACACTCCCAGATGAAAGACAACCACCGCAGGGGAATCGTGGAGAAATGTTTGGTTGTGGCTCTAAAATGGTGGTTTTGGGTCGCGGTGTGTGACAGGATCAAAGATAGCCATTGTCATTGGTCTTGCAACCAAGGGTAACCTATGATGAAATTATAATGATGTCAAAAAATTTAGGATGATCATCTCTAAATGGGACAGTTGCAATGACCCACATTGCCACGTACATGAATACGCATGCTGATGACACCACATATCAATGTATGTCATAGCTTATGATTCAATTCAATTCAATCCAATTTTATTTATTTATATAGCACCTTTTACAAGCAAAATTGTTTCTAGGTGCTTTACAGAAACAGAAACCCAGAGCCTAAACCCCAGGTAAGCACAGTGGCAAGGAAAAACTTCCTTTTAAGAGGAAGAAACCTTGAACCAGACCAGGCTTAGAAGAAGGAACCGGGCCGGCTAGAGGAGAAGAAGAGGGAGACAAGACAGAGAGAATGAAAGAGAGAGAGAGAGAGGAACATGTAGCAAACATAAGATAATCCAGAGCAAACTTATGTAAAGTGTTTAATTAGTGTTTTAGTCACGAAGTCAGTGAAGTCATGGTACAGTCGCACATGTTATATTCAATACTGTACCAAAGTTTATAAAAATCAATGTCACACTTTTACATACTTTCTTTTCTTTGCACCTGCTCCCATCAGTCAACCTTAACTACGTTTCCCTATCACGGGGTGGCTCCTTTCATAATTTGCCGAGGCCACCGAGCTTAGGTAAAGTGATTGTAGCCTCTTATTTGCAATTCCTTCCCCACCTCCACAATCCTTTGGCGGAGACAGGACTAGAGGCCGAGCATGTGGTTGCAAGGAAAAGGCCGGGAGATGGAGTGTCGAGAAATACACAGTTTAGATTGGCATACATCATCTCTTTCTCAGGAACAGTCACGGCAATACGCATGCACATACACATACAATAACTCTCAAGCGCGGCCATCAATCCCTTGCATGCAGGAAGAGATATCCAATGAAGAGGAAAAATTGAATTAGGAAATATTATTTGTGGGAAGTGATTTTTGTGGCCAGGAGAGAAATATAGCTCAGAGCACTTCATCTTGTGGCAAGAGTGAAGGGGAGGAAGCATCTGTATTGTTTATCTAAGTTACAATGACTTGATTTGAAATATTCATATACATGTATGACAAGATCGGACCCATTACATCACTCTCTCAGCGGGGTTTCACTGAATGGACTGAATGGAAACCCATCAGTCAGTGTAAATCATGAAGACAAGATACTTACATAAGCCTATAGATAGGCATGAAGAGGAGTATTATTGTAGCCCGACATCAATCACAGCCGCACGCGTTCTACAGTGTCATCAGTAAGATAATGTGCTATAGGCTATTTCAAGGATAAACTCACCATTACAATATTTCAAAACACATATTACCAAAGGAAAACACATTAGGCTTTGTGCAGTGTGCATCATTATAAAGCTTCATCATACATTATGTTTTAGATTGAGCTGTAAGTATGCAACCGGTGCTTCAGTTGCAATAAAACATTGTCATAAACACAGCATAAACACAGCATATTTAAGGAATCAAGATATTTACTGTCTTTCTTTATAATTACAAGGTTGTTTAAAATATGGTTAATTCATAGAATCACAGTCTCATCAATAAAATGTACATCATATGACTGGAAGATATCAGTGTCATATATGTCATGTGTGTTTAAATACTGTATTTACTTATATAATTAAAAAGCCTGGCATTATTTTGTTCCAGTAACAACAAATTATTTTACATACTGTTTGTACCCTAACATACACACTGGACTGCACTTCGTACAACAGTTCATTGTGTTATTGATAAAATGTGGATTATGTAGTCAAAAATGGTTCTAAAAAGAGAAATATTACGATATAGGTACTTAATTGTACAGGCTAAAAAAATATATATTAAGGCCACATCACTTGACTTAACTGTAAGCTATGAAAAGAAAACATATTATAAACACATATCAGTATTATTAAACACAGCATTTTGACATCAGCAATTTTGTCTAACCACGAGTGCAAAAAATATTTGATTTATAAAAAGAGGACGTTAACTGTCCTGGAAAAAATTATCCCAAAGGTTACCAGTGCATACTTTGTATCAGGAATGTACCGTATATAAGTGCAACTTTAAGTACTAATAAATCCAATGTTATATCTATTGAGAGTTTATCCTAATATAGGCGAGCTATTGTCTTATGATAGAGGTAAATGCTGGAAAGATAGTAGAACAGAGTTGAGCAGAATAAGCCTCGTAGCGCTGGAGAAAAAGACACAATCAACCCAGCGTGACTACTGCCTGCCTGAGTAGAGCAGGCTGCCTGCAATTAAGGTGGAATCAGGGAGAAATCTCCGCTGCCTTGATAATGAGCCTCGTCTGAAATATTAACGAGAGCTGTTCCCTGGGGACTCGGGCTCCCACTGAACCCATCAACACTCCCCCATACACACACACACACACACACACACACACACAAATGTGTGCACACACACACACGCAGATGCAAAACAGAGAGAAATGCACTCACAATCACACATACACACATCACGCTTTTGTCACAGTGAGCACAAAGTCACAAATGTACCCTGAAAATGGGACGGATCACAAGGCTAAAACATTTCATTCGCACGGAAGAGTACGTCCAAAGCCAATTATATCGTTTGATGAACAAATAACACTTCTCTGAAGCAAGACTAACTCATTCATTCTCAGCCATTGCAATCAGATCAAGACTGACGGACTTGTCTCTGTGCTGCAGTAAGCTACACTTGGAGACAACATTAAAGTTGTCTCCAAGTGTAGCTAAAGTTAAAGTAATGGGAGTTACGTGAGCAAGATGGCGCCTATGTGTGGTCTCGCTGCTGCTTGGCTGTTGCTCGGTAAACTTGCGGTTGTTTTAACTACTTTTTATGCCCAGTGATTGTGCCTACGCCATTCGGACCTATGACCATGACTCTCTCCTTAACATTAAAGATTCTATGGAGAGCCTTTTTACAAGCTGGGACGGTTACAGACAAACCTTCCCACGCCGTTTGCGTGCTTGTCCACTTCACCGGAATACCTGTTGCTGTCAAAAGTCCCAGGTAATCCTATGAAGAGAGCACGGCAGAAAAGAGGTTGCAGAGCTGGTGTCCAGGTGAAGACCAGAAGGGCTGAGTGGTCAGCCAGCTTCTCCCGCTTCTACCGGAGCTAGAGGTGGCTACGGCACATCCCCCTCCTTCATCAGGACGTGGCTGACAACTCGCTCTCTCCGCTGGAGCTACCAGCCTGAGCTTGTCCAGATTGGGGTCTGGGTCCATCCTGATTTCCTCTGTTTCCATCGGCGGATCGGCTTCTGACCAGCTGGCACGGTTGGACGCCACGTGACCGTGGGAGATGGCTGAGGCCAATGCTGAAACGCGCAGCTAACAAGATCGCCTTGAAGTCACCATTGAGTCAGATAGGTCTATTGAACGCCCACTCTATAGCCAACAAGTCCTTCGCTCTTAATGATCTTTTCACAGGGGAAAAGTTAGACTTTCTCTTCCTTACGGAGACTTGGCATAAGGACGGCGAGTTCATTCATCTAAATGAGCTCTGCCCAGGCAGCTGCTCCGCTGTTGGGAAGCCACGCCCCTGTCACCGCATGGTTGTTCAGTTCCTGAACACAGCAGCAAGAGGCCTTGCTGCTGTGTTCAGGAACTGTCACATCACCAGAATGATTGACACTGAACAGTTTCTCTCTTTTGAATCACTCATGATGAAAGTTGCCTCCTCTGATGCATTTTACTGCTGTGTAATGATTTACTGCCCCCCAGGCCCAGCTGGTGTCTTTTTAAATGATCTTAATGAGTTTTTATCGTCTGTTTTTAAGCTGGGAAAAGTATCAATTCTTGGAGATTTTAACCTGCACATTGACGTGGATACATCCAGCCCAGCAGTAGGTCTTCTATCTGTGATGGAAATGTTTAACTTTACGCAACATGTATCAGGCCCTACACATTCAAAGGGACACACTCTGGACCTAGTGTTCTTTCTTGGCCTTCATGTCTCTAATCTGTGTGTCGAGGATGCCCATTGGAGTGACCACAGTTGTGTGTTCTTTGACTTGAATACCCCTCTGGAGTTCTTGCCATCTCCAGCGGGTCACTGAGGAGAATTATTACCAATTCTACAACTGACAATTTTCGTGCTTTGTTTGATCCTCATTCTTTAACACACTGTGTAGATGTGGACAGCCTATTGTCTCGCTTTGACATGCTCTGTGGCTCAATCCTTGATGAGGTGGCTCCTTTCAAGCTTAGAAACCCATCTCACAAGCAGCCTTGTCCCTGGATTACTGAAGATGTGATCAACTTCAGAAGACTTTGCTGTAGAACTGAGCACCTCTGGAAAAACACTCACCTTGACATCCACAGACTATAGCTTAGGGATCTTATCTCCTCCTTAATTAAATGCTAGGCGAGGCAAGATCATCCTATTTTGCCCAACTCATCGCATCTAACCTAAAAACCCCAGAGTGCTTTTTGACACCATAAATTAAATGGTGTCCACTCCTGCTCCCCCTGCTCAGCCTAGCCGATAGCAACGTTTTCTTAAACTTTTTTATAAATAAGATAAGGGACATAAAAAGTAATCTACCACAGTCATTGAAATTCAGCTCAGCCCCCATTAGTCCTCTGAGCCATAAGTGGTCTTCCTTTAAACCAGTAACACTGGAGGACATCTTGATACTTCTAGCTAAAATTAAACAGTCTTCTAGTCCTCTGGATGTTCTTCCCTCAAGACTATTCCTGAATGTGTTTTACATTATTGGCCCATGGGTTATCAAACTGTTTAACATGTCACTTTCTGCTGGAGTGTTTCCGACCTTTTTTAAACATGCTGTTGTGGAGCCCGTACTTTAAAAAACAGGCTTAGAACAATGTGATTTTAAGAGCTTCAGGCCTATATCCAAACTCCTATTTCTTTCTAAAGTCCTAGAAAAGGTTGTGTCTAAGCAGCTCACTTATTTTCTAGAGACCCATAAAATATACAACACTTTTCAGTCAGGTTTTCGTGCTCATCACTCCATGGAACTGCCTTTGTGAAAGTCAGAAGTCTCGCAGCTTAATTCTGCACGTACTGCAAGCGTGCCAGCTCTTTCTTATTTAGGCACGTAAAATGGCTGTTCCAACTGTCTCACCTCAAGGAGACAAACGCGTGGATGATCATCTCTAGTTTTTTTGTGGATATGATGGATTGGATCTTAGAGATATTACACAAGAGTAATATCTTTTTAACAAGCTGCTTGGTGTGGTTTTCAAGCGATATTGATTCATCAAGAAACACGCCGAGATTTCTAATACTGGATTTTACTGAGGATCTCAGATTACCCGGGTGCCGCTTGATGTCATTCATAGCACTCTCTGGGACAACAATGAGTGTCTCAATTTTCTCCGAGTTTAGCTGAGGGCTGTTATCACTTAGCCACTGCTTAATATTAGACAAACAGCTAAGCAAGGAGCTCAATTTATGAGCCTCCGATGCCTTAAAGAAGCATCCTTAAAGAGCAGTATAACTGTAGATCATCAGCAAAAAGATGATAGGAGACTTCATTAAACTGTTGGATAACCTCACCGAGAGGAAGACTATATAATAGGAAGGAAGAGGAGTGGGCCAAGAACATAACCCTCAGGCACACCATAGTCTAGATCAGCAGGCTTAGACCTTTGGCGGTTGACTGCCACACTAAAGCCACGTTGTTGCCACTTGAAGCAGTTCTTTCACATGGGTGTCAGTCAGAACAGATCAGTGCTTTGATTTCACTTGTTCCAGGGTAGAAAATACAGATTCACAGATATATGTTGACCCAAACATTGACACAAATATAATAAATAAAAATTAATATCTTAAGCGCAGCCCGTTTAATATTGGGGTATTTTTCCATCGGCACACTTTTCCAGAACTGAATCGTCCCTTCCCTTAATGCAGGTTTCAATTGGTCCTCCTTGCAAAGATTGATGATCTCCAACTCAGCTGCAGCCTCATCTGTGACTAGTGGGGCTTTCAAACAGTCCGTCTCAGCATTAAATGGGTCGACGAGGAACATAATCTGAGGCCTTTTCAGTTGTAGATCACAGAACCGGGCCACAAAGCTTTCTTGCAGGTTTTCAACCAGTGTTGCATCTCTGGCTCTTTGCTTATTCAAGGTGGCACTAGTGACTTGCCCACTGGCTTTTAGCAGAGTACGAAAATGTGTTAAATCTCCCTTTTGAATATGTGTCTTGAACAGCTTCAGTTTGGTGACAAATGCAAACACATTTTGCACCAGGTCAGGCAACATTTTTAAGTTACCCTGCAAGGTAAGGTTCAGTCTGTCCAAGTGACACAGCATGTCGACCAAAAAAGACAGGTCAAAAATCCACTCATGGTCCGAGAGCTTGGGATAGTCCTTGCCCTTCTCTTTCATAAACAGATTAATGACATCTGAAAGCTGAAAGAAGCGAGAGAGCACCTGGCCTTTTGAAAGCCACCTCACAGTACAGTGAAGCGACAGATCACCTGGAAGACCTTGGTCTAGCTCAGTGATAAGATTCTTGAATTGCCAGTGGTTAAGCGCATGTGTGCAGATGTAGTTGAAGATTTCCATTACAGGCTTCATGACATTGTCCAAATTCAATGATTTAGATACGAGTTGCTCCCTGTGGATGTTGCAGTGGAAATTCTAAAACTCAGGAAATTTTTGGTCGGCTTTGCACAGCCCCACAAGTCTGTTTACAGAGCCAATCATGGCTGGCGCTCCAGCCGTGGCTATTGCAGTTAGTTTAGACATGGGCAGATTTGCTTTCGCAAATGCAGCCATCATTGTTTCTTTCACATCTATTCCACGAGATCTGTCTTTTAATGGCACAATATCAAGGAGTTCTTCTTTATCAAACAGTCGTTTGACACAGTCCGTGTAAATATTGCCAACTGAGGTTTGTCTTGTATGTCACAACTCTCATCTAATGCAACACTAAAATACTCACATAATTGGAGGTCAGAGTGAACTGTGAATGTCCGATATTCTGTGTTCAACAGTGTGGCGGGACAGTTGATGGTCTGATACCATTGGTTCAAGTTTGTCGTTTTCAGGAGACAAGATTTCAACGACGTCACTGGGGCATTTTTTAATGAATTCCCCTTCATTGTATGGCTTTTTGGCCCTTGCAATGTTCCAAGCCAGTTGATACGATGCAAGTGTTACAGTCTCAGGATGCTTCATTATTTTTCAGAAAATGCTCGATCTTACACAAAGCCTTCTCATGAGTCAATCCTCTGCATATGGCTTAATCCACTGATCCAATTTGTGTAATATCAATGAGCATATCCTTAACTGCGTGAACCTGGAGAATGACGTGCTGAGGTATTTCAATTTTGAGCCATGTATTAGATTAGTTATTTATTGCCTATTAGTCATTTTGGCGTGTGGAAAAATGATTTAAGGATATTACTATTAAATCCGTGGAGAAGGATCTCTAATAAGTCCTCTACACAAGGAAGATGTGGAGTTTTTAAAAGTAAAGTTACAGGTTGGGAATGTTCCCAGAGGCTAGCCACACAGGAACACATGACTTTTACTATTGAACTGTGGGTATTGTGGCGTCATGCCTAGAACTCACTGTTTCCAACAGCATCATTGTGATATATTGATAGCTACAAATAGAAGAAGACCTCCTCTGTTCAAATTTGTTCTCCCCAAAGTTCATAACCTGTTCCCTTGAAATAAATGGAGATGCATTCTAATAAACACTAATTCTAATAACACTTCAGTTCCCTTTCCCATCAAATCTCCATGACATCAAATTTAAACAACCTGGGAGAAGAAACACACACCACACTATGCCTCTGTAGCTGTGGCGAGTTTTGCCAAAAAAAAAATCGATGGGCCTTTACCAAACAGTACCACGCCTTTGTATGAGCCAATCGGCAAAAGTCAGACAGGTTTTGAAACAAAGCAGAAATTTGCTCTCATTCAGTCCTCTCCTCTCCCAAAAAGTAGTTCACCCCACCCAAGAACAGAGCGTTCCTCTGTGGGTGGTTTGAGACACAAGCGTGTTGTGTGTTTTCACGCAAATGCAATCATCATCATCATCATCAGGCAACTGGAGCTTCATATTCACATGGAAACACAAAGCAGCTCGACATGCTCAGCCAGTCTATCCACTTCACGCTAAGCCTCTGAACACGTTCAGGGATGCACATATCCATTTCTCTCATATCTGACAAGTGTCTCTGCATCTGCTGATGCCTGTGCATAGTGACAGGATTACAAAATTCTGTCTCTTTATCTAGATATCAGTTAGTTAAGCGGGTATAATTCAGCATTGTAGTGTTGTAAGTCACACACAAAGATAAAACTACTAAAATCAAATATCCCGTCACCTCTCTGTCTCTTTCTCCTTTGCTCCTTAAGCTCTATCTTATTTCTGAATCTGTGTAAACTTTTGCCCTGCTGGCCCTCACACAGGTTGCTACTTTAGATCACTTCATAAATAACAGCCTGGTCACTTTGAATTAAAGTGTCTGGGTGTCTGCCTGGCGCTGGAATAAGCTGGTAGCAAACCACTTGGCATCTGCCTGCCCTGGCATTCAGAAAAGACTTTCGCTCAAAACACATAAATATAATACAAACACACCATTACAGTAGAATCTGGACCGTTGTGCACTATGGGCATATTGGAATATATTCAAAATAATTCATAAACATTTTATTTAGATATTACATACAATGGAATAAGATGCAGTACTCTCCTAATAAAGCTAATACTTGCACATTGCTAAGCTTTTGGGCATCTTTAGGGCAATTGCCACACCACGTTCCCTTGAAATTCCACCATTAAATACATTATAACGTCAACATCAAGACCTCGCACCATTCGCTGCAGTGACACACTGTCAGACCAATCAGTGGGCTCAACACACGCACCTATGGAGGAAGACAGCCCCTACCCTAGCTCCCCACAAGGGCACTCACAACACAACCATACAGCCCCGACACTTTGTTGTCTGTGATGTGTGCTTCTCCCGAGCGCGAATACGCACCCATAGACGCTCATGTTCATATACAGAGAGACCCGCAGCACAATCATGCATCCCAGGTTTTTAGCATACATATCGAACTTTATCTTATATATTTCTATGTTGCGTCAGCTTAGTTACAGAGCACTTGTAAGTAATGACCAGTGAATCCACCACTAATCTGTCCTGAGGTAGCTGGCTGGCACCTTAGAGGAAAGGGTAATCACTTCACAAATACACAATTCTTTATAACCTCTCCTCACTACGTAGGTGATTAGGAGGCCACCATCTAAGAATACATCAGCCTTCTTAGAAGTACAATGCCAGGTATTTATAAGAGGTTTTGTGATTTAGTCTCGGTGTAGTACTTCCTAGACCAGGGGTGCCCACACTTTTTCAGCTTGCGAGCTATTTATAAGATGCCCAAATCAAAATGATCTGCCTACAATAAAAATGCAAAACACATATTTATTTATAATATATGTTATTTTTGTTTTATTATTATTTAATTATTACTATTATTGCATATTCCCTCTTTTCCCTTTTTAGGATAAAGTATGTTTTTAATTGAATTTGAATTGCATTCATAACATTTTGGTATATCTTGCATAACTACATTAATCCACATTGCACAATACAACTCTACATTCTTCTGACCCGGCTGCAAAAACAAATAAGAGGGAAGACTTGGATTTTTTCAGGGGGGCACACTTTTTTAAACTACATTTATCTGCCTCAGGTTGAACAGCCGCTCTGTGGCCAGTCCTTGACTATTGTAATATTTTATCTCATTAACAAGGCAGTTCATCCTTAAATATATATATATTAAAGAAAAACAAAATACAGTAGTATAGTGCTGTGCTCATTTATTAAACTCACAACTCACTCAAGGGGGCTGAGGTATTCAGGGAGCAGCTCTTAGAAATATACTAATAGTAGCACTCCAGTGTTACTGTTGCGTTCGGTCCTTAAGTTTTTAATGAAAGTGATGCGGTGTGGCGCTGCCTCTTCTCTCTGCTCACTCCTGTCTGCACCGTCAATTGTCCTTTTTTTGCCGAAGTTAAATTTCCAGTGGAACGTTGCGGACCACTCTGTATAGCTCGAACACTGCGCTGAGTATTGACCCGGTAAGCGGCACGCCCCCCTCTACCTGTAATTGGCTAACACGTTGCCTTCGTTCGGTTGGATTGATTGATTGATTGATTGATTGATTGATTGATTGATTGATTGATTGATTGATTGATTGATTGATTGATAGCTCAGGATATATGGGATTAATAGAAGATGGCTACTCTGACAGAAAAAATAAAACCAAAATAAAATTAACAGAGAACTTTGCTTTTAGTCGAGGGTGGGCACGGCCCCCAATGCCCGCCCATGGAGCCGGTTCTGTAGTTTGCTTGAGTTTAGCAGAAGTTCGTGTGGTTAAAGATCAGACGTCAGATTGGCTGTCCTGTATGTCAATTGAAAGACAAACGTTATAGTGCAGATGGATGTCATGCAATCTACCTGTGCTCCCTTTGAGATCGACCAGTCGATCGCAATCGACGTATTGGGCACCCATGTCCTAGACATACTAGTCTCCTGGGAGCTATAATGCATACCATGCATGGCAGGACTATTTCGTCTGATGTTATAAGTTGAGTGAGTCTGTCACTCCAGTCCACCCTTCCTATGCAAACTATGCATATATTCTTTTTTATTTTAGGAGTACTTTAATTTGTCCTCTTCACCTCATCATAGCAACTGTTTTGCCTCATTCCTTTTACTGAGCGACATAAGAGAAATTAGTAATTCTTGTAAATTACATTGTGTGAAGGATCACAACTGAATAGAGGTTGTATGGTAAGAGGCCCCAGAGCTTCACAGGTTGAATCTGACCATGTGACTTTGTCAATCGAAACGGTTGTGGAAATGTTCTATCCTTGGCATAATATTCCGCAGCATGCACATTTTTTTTTTATTTTAATGTTCAAGAGTTTCTTTCAGTTTCCCTCTAAACAAAATACTAACTAGGTTGATTTTGTATCCAAAATCCTTATAAATTCACACGGTTCCTCAATTGACGTTCATCATCCCAAGTTCATCTCAGTGATGAATACATTAACAGCAAGGTCTTGCATGATATTACTGTGCTTCCAACATTTCCTAACTCTTCAGCAGTTGATGCAAGTAAGATATATTTCTCCTCCTAAATGTACGTTTGCATTCATACTCTGTCCCACACCACAACCCGGCCAGACAGGTCAGAGCAGTTAGACATTATAGCTGTCTGCCATAATGACCTACAGTATTTAATGCCCCATCAATACCTGGAATATACCCTGTGTCTAACCCATGGCCTGAAATAGCCCTGGACTCAGTCTGCCACTGTTGACCCCCCATCCTAATTTGCAGTTTCATAAATAGCAGACTGGGGACTTGTGTACTAAAGGGTGGGGAGGAAAAAAAACAGGCCCTGTGTTTTTTAAGGTGTTTGCCACAAGTGCATGGCTAATGAGACAAGGTCTACCTAGAGACACACCTCACCGTGGTTAACTTTAATGGCTGACAGGCTGAGGGTGGCAGTCAGGAGCTTACGATTAAATCTGGGAGCAACAGAAGGACACTCAGTGATAGATAGAGTTTGTAAAAAAAAAAACACTTAACACCTATTTAACACATTTTGACAGCTGATACTATTCTGGTGCCTTTCTTGGCAGTTCAGAATTAGTAAAAGTGATCTAACGTATTATATTTTTATATTTAAAGCTAAATCATTTGAAAATTCTATGTATATAGACAGAGGATCGTGCAGGTAAAATGAGATGTATACAATCTCAGCCTTCTAACTGCAATGTAAATGAAGCCAATGTAAACGAGGTAAATTTAACATTTCGAGTCTGGAGGACTCAGCAGCTAGTGTGCCATCAAGACCTGCACTACTGCCCTGCAGCCCCTTCCCCTCTCTGTCTTCAGATAATTGTAATGAATGGAGAAGCTCAGCCTGGGAGAGAGGAGGCTGACATGGGCAGATGTCCAGGAGGTTACTCTGGGCCATCAGCCAGACAAACAGTGGTCGCAGAGTGTGGTCAGTTAGGAGCAGCCCTTTGAATATTTACACTGTGGATAACTGACCGGTGATCATCTG